>CM014094.1:3838250-3992325 GCA_004119915.2 Collichthys lucidus
CACTTCTCCGGGACTGGAGAAGTTGCTGCGGCCACAGGGATTTTATGAACTGAAAGAAAAGCTCTTAATATATTGTTTAGATACAATAAGCATCACCCGCATATATAGACCAATGCAGGGTGAATATTTAGTTTAGTATTGAACGTATTTTATGATTTGCGACACATTGTCAGCTTTGGGCACGTTACTCACACAGCGGACTGCGGACAGACAGACAGATGCATAATGAGATTATGGCGAAACTTTAAACAAAACGGTTAAAGGAGGATTTCAACACGCCATATTCAAAATGCCATAATATATATATATATATATATATATATATATATATATATATATATATAATGCCTATTTATGCAATACAAAGTGGCCAGAATATGAGTTTAAACCAATAATCATATAAACTGTCATTATTCACTTAAATATGATCATAAATCTCATTTCAGTGGAGTACAGTAGAGAGAGAGACTTCAGTGCGTCATTATACAATCCATTCCACTTTTTCATATAGAGAACGCCCACATCACTGAAATTCCAGTCCATGTTTTCCATGCGACTGTCGTGAGCTCACTCTCCCTCTGCCTGGTAGGAGCACTAATTATCTGCCACTCTGCTAATTACTCACACCTGTCTCTGCTGCCACTCCCTCGTTAACCAGCCTGCCTGCTACCTGCTACTACTCTGACTCCTACCTGTGATCCCGGACCTGCCCGACCACCCTCTGCTCTACAACCCCGGTAACTTGACCTGCCTTCTGCCTTTTTGACCACGATTTCTGCCTTGCCCTTGACGGTACTACTGCCCTGGAAGTTTTGCCCTGCCACTCCTCTCCTGCTGTGTGTGTGTGTTCCCCCAGGACTTCCAGCCCCTTTCGCCGAGAGAGCCTGGACCCTCCACCCCGTCTACACTGTAGCCGCTGGGACACACACACACACAAAGACTCACTCCCATTCCCCAAACCCTTCAATAAACTGTTGAAACGTATTGCTTGTGTGGTCCTCGTCTGTCCAGATCCCTGACAGCGACCCTGCTCACTGCTGCTTGCGTGTTTACCTCTGAAGTACACAGAGCCGAACCTCACAGCGGCAAGAGCAGAGCGCAAACGCATGGGTGAAGGATGGAGCCTTTTTCAAGAAAGTAAGCATTCATCACTGCTGGTAGTAACACTTAGCTAACAGCAGAAAAGGTATATCCCTCTGGTGAGAAGACAACCTAAACACACCAGGACAGTGAGGAAGTGGACACATGAAGCCACAGAAGCACTGCAGGACTTCTTTGAGTCGACAGACTGGGATGTACTCTGTGAGCCACATGGGGAGGACATTGATGACATGACTGACTGCATTGCTGGGTCCTGAAGGCACTTCTGAACGAGAAGAAAGGGGCTTTCAGGTCTGGAGACAGAGAGGAGCAGAGGAGAGTGCAGCACAAACTCCGAGATATGCTGAGGACAAGCAAGGAGAACTACAGGAGGAAACTGGAAGCCGAACTCCAACAGAACAGTGTAAAGAATGTGTGGAGGGGAATGAAGCACATCACAGGGATGAAGGGGAAGGACAGGCAGACATCAGGGAGCCTGGACAGAGCAAACCAGTTCAACCAGTTTTTTAACAGGTTTAGCTCACCTCCTGCCACCTCTTGCCCCCCACACACCCACACTGTCCCAAAGAGCTGGAAACACCCCCCAGCATTCCCCTGCACATCACCTCTCCATCTGTCCCCCCTCCTCACCTCCCCCCACTGAGGACACAAACATCAACCACCCAACGGTGACTACAGGCCAGGTAAAGAGGCAGCTGGAAAGACTGAACCTGCGAAAGGCAGCAGGCCCTGATGGCATCACTCCTAGGATCCTGAAGACCTGTGCTAGCCAGCTGTCTCCTGTACTGAGACATCTGTTCAATCTGAGCCTGAGTCAGGAGAAGGTCCCGATGCTGTGGAAGACGTCCTGCCTGGTTCCAGTCCCCAAGAAGTCGAGGCCATCCGAACCAGCGGACTGCAGACCAATCGCCCTCACATCCCATGTGATGAAAGTCCTGGAGTGACTGGTCCTAGCCCAGCTGAGGCAACAGGTGAGGGCCTTTCTGGACCCCCTGCAGTTTGCCTATCAGCCCCATTTAGGAGTTGATGACGCCGTCATTTACCTGCTGCAACGAGCCCATATGCATCTGGATGGTGGGGGAAGCACTGTGAGGATCACATTCTTTGATTTCTCCAGTGCTTTCAACAGCTTTTAGCTGCGGGTGATGGGTGTTGACGACGCAGTGATCTCCTGGATTACTGACTACTTGACAGGCCGGCCACAGTTTGTCCGTCTGGGCAACGGGCTGTCTGATGTGGTGGTCAGTGATACAGGAGCTCCACAGGGGACTGTGCTTTCTTCCTTCCTCTTCACCTTATACACCACCGACTTTAAGTACAACTCTGAGTCATGTCACCTGCAGAAGTTCTCTGATGACTCAGCTGTTGTCGGGTGTATAGGAGATGGAGAGGAGGGGGAGTACAGGACACTGATAGACAGCTTTGTAGAGTGGTCCGAACAGAACCACCTGAGGCTGAACATCAACAAGACCAGAGAGATGGTGATCGACTTCAGGAGGAAGAAGACGCCTTCACAGCCACTAAGGATCAGAGGGGAGGTGGTGGTGGAGGAGGTGGAGGACTACAAATACCTCAGAGTGGTAAACGACAACAGGCTGGACTGGAAATCTAACACAGAGGCTGTGTACAAGAAAGGGATGAGCAGACTCTACTTCCTGAGGAAGCTGAGATCCTTCAACGTGTGCAGCAAGATGTTGGAGGTCTTCTACCAGTCTGTTGTTGCCAGTGCAATCTTCTTTGTGCTGTTGTTTGTTGGGGCAGCAGCATCAGAGCCAGCGGCACCAACAGACTAGAGAAGATCATCAAGAAGGCTTGCTCTGTTCTTGGACTGAGACTGGAGTCTCTTGAGACTGTGGTGGAGAGGAGGACGCTGAATAAACTGTTATCCATCATGGACAATGAACAGCACCCTCTCCACCACACAGTGGACAGACGGAGCAGCTTCTCCCACAGGCTGCTACAGTCTACAGTCACCTCACATTTCTCCCTACTTTGTACATATCAACACTGCCAACTTGCTGTATATACCTCTGTACAATATATTCTATTTTATTGTATTTACTATTGCTTTTTTGATATTTTATTATGTATAGTTTGCTTTATAATATATTTTTATTATTATGTTGTCACTTGTCACTGTGTGTAAAGCTGCTGCTGCACTACAATTTCCCAGCTTGAATGGGATGTCCGGGATGAATAAAGTCTATCTATCTATCTATCTATCTATCTATCTATCTGTCTGTCTGTCTGTCTGTCTGTCTGTCTGTCTGTCTGTCTGTCTGTCTGTCTGTCTGTCTGTCTGTCTGTCTGTCTGTCTGTCTGTCTGTCTGTCTGTCTGTCTGTCTGTCTGTCTGTCTGTCTGTCTGTCTTCATTGTTATGCTGACGACACCCAATTATATTTATCGATCAAGCCTGATGCAACCAATCAGTTAACTAAACTCCAAGCATGCCTTAAGGATATAAAAAATTGGATGACCTATAATTTTCTGATGTTAAATTCAGACAAATTGAAGTTCTTGTAATTGGACCCAAACACCTCAGAAACTCTCTTTCTAGAGACTTAGTTACTTTAGATGGGATCACCCTGGCCTCCAGCTCCACTGTAAAGAATCTTGGAGTTGTTTTTGATCAGGATTTGTCCTTTAACGTCCATATAAAACAAATTTCGAGGACTGCATTCTTCCACTTACGTAACATTGCTAAAATCAGACGCATTGTCTCTCAAGCGGATGCAGAAAAACTAGTCCACGCATTTGTTACTTCAAGGCTGGACTATTGTAACTCTTTGTTATCAGGCTGCTCCAATAAGTCTCTTAGGACTTTGCAGTTGATTCAGAATGCTGCTGCACGTGTTCTGATAGGAACCAAGATCAGAGATCACATCTCTCCCATTTTGGCTTCCTTACATCAAGGCTCACACCTGTATTAACAATTAACACAGAATATTCATTAAAAAAAGCTGAAATTGTAAATTCAGAAGATGTATTACTTTATTAAATTTGACTTCCAGTGGACTTACTCACATTTGTTTACATGTTATATATTTTATTTTATTTCTTTATGACGGTGTGGAGTGATATTTTTAGTGATATGTCAAGGGGAGGAGCTGCAGGTATGTCATTCTAAATGTCTAGCTGACCAATCAGATTGCTCGATATAACCTCTATTTTGTAAAAGTGTTTCCCTGTTTCTTACAACTGCTTTCTCTTTTTTCTACTTCAAGGATGTTGAGGACGTCAGACCTGAAGGACAGTCTCTGAACCAGCCAGCAGCGGTCTCTACACTCGGCTACTCTGCAGACTCAGACAGTGTCTATGCTAATTATACTGAAATAGCAGTTGAGAGTGTTAATAACTACTCAGAAGATGTTCCTTTAAATCCAGTTTCCAGCGCTATATATTCTGTTATTCAACTACCCGAAAAGCAAATTGAACACACTGAGCACTCCAAACCAAATCAGTGTAAATACAGTGAAAATGACTCTCTCTATTCCCTGGCTCAGCTACCAAAGACAAACTGAGTGTAGCTGGTGTAATTAAAACTAAACACGTAATTAGAATCGGACAGCCACTAATTTTACAATAACAATACAGTAATATTTCTAAAGCGGACGACCAAAAAATGTCACAAAATTAGAATCTGATGTGTGAAATGTTTCCCTTAAGAATGCTGTCAGTGTTAATAAAAGATGAAAGAGAACAAGGTTTTCTTTTATTTCCACTTGTAGCTCTGAGTGTTGTGGAGATGAAGTCTCTCACCGTAAATGGACTTGTTGGGAATAATGTGACATTTAAATGCTCCGACTGGAACATTTGGACAGCTGTAAAATATAATGAGAAATACTTTTGTAATAGTCCATCATCATCAGAGCAGCATTTCAAAAGACTGGAAAGAAGAATCAAATAGAGATAACAAACAACGCAGATGGTTTATTTGTGACTTTCACAAATCTCCAAAAGTCAGGTGAGTTTCCTTTAACTTGATTCTGAATCCATGTGTCCCAACTACACGTGTCCAAGTGTTCAGCACGAGTGTCATATTGAAACACTTCCAATGCTGTTTTCTGTATTTAAAGTATGGTGAATGTTGCACGTGTCAAATCAATGTTTGTTTCTAAGTCTTCTCGTGTTTTGTCTGTTGCCGTGTTTTCTTCAGTAGCAGGTGTTGAGCTCTCAGGGTCACTGTATTCATTCACCAATGTGATGTCTTTTAATTTAAATTAAGTTTTAATGAAAAGTATTTCTTATTTTATTTTTTTTAATTTGATACCAGTCTAATAACACAAATCAAACACATTATGGCCTCACAGAGCCCCACAGGTCCTGATGGAGTCTACCAGTCACTGCACCCATTGACAAGGAATAAAGACCAAGTCTACAGCACTTTTACCAGTAGGGTATGTCTGCACTTTGAATGATCACTGCAGTATGAGCTATTGCACCACTGTCATATGAAAGAATATTACTACTGCTTTAGATTGTCTTTACTATTTTAACATGTTTTTTTTTTTTGAAACACGAGTGTAACCAGAAAGAACGAGGCGAGCTCATCACCACCACACACAAATAAGCCGCCACGATGCTCTCGCTGCTGCTGTTTAAATGTCCTCTTGGGGCTCGTGGATTGGTCCACCGGCAGAGGATGCGGAGGATCAACCAATCCTGATCCCCCCGGCTCAGAGATCGGCGTCATCAGGACCCAACCCCTCACCAGCGCCCGCCAACCTGCATTTACATAAAGGGAACACCACACACACACACACACACACATATGCAGAGACTAATAGAGGCTCTAGTACAGTACATTTTTATGTTGTAAGTGTGATAGACATTTTTTTTCATCTCTCTTTCTCTGGGCAGGAAGTGTCCTATTTTTGATTATGTGTCATTATTATAATAAGCATCGACAGCGACAGTAAGTGTGTGTGTGTGTGTGTGTGTGTGTGTGTGTGTGTGTGTGTGTGTGTGTGTGTGTGTGTGGTTTTTAGAGGAAGGGGAGGAGCTGCAAACTTTGAAAGGGTAAAGGAAAGGGAAGTGTAAGTCATAGGCTGTGTCCGAAATCACTCCCTAACCACTATGTAGTGCACTATATAGTGACCACGCCATTTTGTAGTGGTGTCCGAATGTTTAGTGTCCACTATATAGTGCACTGAATGTATCCCACAATTCACCGCGAAATGTAGTGAACATCCGATGGTCCCTAACCGAAGCAAGATATCCCATCATGCATTGCCAGAAGTTCTCTCGGCGCGGAAAGGAACATAAATATGGCAGATGGACGGGAGTCAGCAGGGGGTGTAGTTTGACGGAGGATGGTTTATTAAATTAATTAAAGAAAATGATATCTACTCTAATTAAAAAGGCGCTAATTTGACGACGTCTTGCTAGTCTTAGAAGAGCAGCGCATCTTCTCCTTTCTCTCTCCCTCTCACTATTCTAGTTCTCCTCCTGATCATCAATAATTTAATTATTGATAAAACACAAACTATTTTATTTTATTTTATATTGTTTATTTTATTACACATTTCAAAACTAGGCAAAATTGCTTTCTACGTTCATTTAAAAAAAGTGTAAAACGAACAGCATATAATTAAACATTGCAGTAGATTACACTGTAACTTTCTGTTACTAAAGAGCCAAAATATAAAAATATGCAAATATAGAAAACAAAACACAAAAATAAAACGTACAGGACAGTGATCAAAAGACTGTAATTTAATAACAATGCAGTAGTAAATGGACAAGTATTATGTGAGACGACATTAATGTGGTACGTTTTAATTATGCGACAGCAATGACGTAATTACCGGTGCCAAGAGAAGTGTCCGAACATTTCTTCTGTTAAGCTCACTATATAGTCCACTACATTTAGTTCCCTATGTAGGGAGTAGGGAGTAGGGAATGAGTGAGTGATTTCGGACACAGCCATTGAGACTACAGACAGGGGTTAGAGTGACCAGATCACTCCTGCCGCATTTGTCTTTACTCGTCATTTACACGATGATGAAAATCTATGTGTACTCTTGTCTTCTCTCTGGTGAGTTTATCTTTTTGTGTATTCTCTGTATGTGTGTATAAATGTGGCAGCTGTTAGATGATGTATTTTTTTTGTTTGTTTGTTTGAATGTGTCCGTGCATTGACACACTTATGATCAATGTTTCCCTGTGTTGTGGAGATTAACCCTACCCAAGGACGTGTTTGGAATAATGTGATATTCAAATGCTCTGGAACATTTGGATAGATGTGAAATATAATAAGTACTTTTGTCATTGTTCATGCTCAGAAGAAAAACACATCATCCGAGCAGCACTCTGGAACCCACCCAACAGGGTATATCTCTGTGTGATGAACCAGGTTCCTGGTGTTGGAGGTGCTTACACAAAATCTGCATGTGCCGCACTGCCGAGAATTTGCCCTCAACATGGGCAATATGGGCTCACTGTGAAAGCAGCTGGTGTCAGGCAGGAAAATAGTGTTTAGGGTGTCAAAAAAAGAGAGATAAATCTGTGTAGCAAAATGTGACGAGATAGACCCAGCTGGGTGCCCCAGAAAAATGGAGCAGATAATCTGCAAGTAAGAAAACAAACAAAAAAAACTTACTTAAACAGCAAAACACTAAAGAAGTGCTGATGGATGATACAATGAAAAGAATGGAGTCAATTTCGTTTTTCTTGATTCAACATTTGAGGTTAAAGTAAACTACATTTACTCGCTTCATAGTGTGTTATCTGAAGGTGTCTTCTGATTGAAGTCAAAGAGAATTTTTTTTGCCTCAGATTTGACCAGCGCAGTGTCCGTGTTTATTTGACAGCCAATGAATGTACCAGCTGTACTGTGGCTCGATGGCAATGTGCAGCAGCCATTTCTTTATTTGTCTGTATGTGTGATTATGTGACAACTCCAGACGCCGATGGATCTCAAAACTCAACAGGTTACTTCCCTTCAGTTTTTCTTTTCTTTTTTTTGTGTCATGAACCTTTAGGATACAATTTTCACTCCAGTTTCAACATTTTTAGGTTTTGTGGCTGCTCACCTCAACTAACACTGCCAAGGACACATTTGTGTCCGTTCATACCCACTCATTACTCTGCCCTGACAATTGTTCTACTTCTTAAAGGTCCAGTGTGTAAGATTTATGGGAGTATTTACAGAATGTGGTGGAAATAGAATATAATATTCATAACCATCTTTTAATTAATGTGTATATATGACAGAAGTGGTTAGTTATCTAAAACTACAATTAAATAACTTAAAATGTTAAGTTGTTAAGTTAAAATGTTGCCGATAACGCCACTTAGGTTAATAAGAGCATAGGACTCTAAGATAAAACACAGGTTCATTTAAAAAAATCAGGGCTAGCAGAGCAGACTTCAGGGTATGATTTACAAAGAATCCATCATTTGTTTACACTGCTGAGTTTTGTTTGTTCTTACATTGATTGATTTGGCCTGATTGCTGAAATGGGAGGAGTTACACACAGGTGCCACGAATTACAAATAAAAGGACTGCAGCTTTCTCTGGCGCAGCTGAAGCATACCAGTCATATGAACTCAAGACTGTGTGACTGATTATTCATTGTTCCTTCGTTATGTAGAGCCATCAGTGTTTCAAGTCCTTGGTGGCAGTGTCAACAAATACATTAAAATCCCTTGTCTTACCCCTAAAATACACCGCATGCGGAACGGCTCGGCTCCAAAACGTCTGCATACTCTGCCTTCCGCCAACTCACAGGCGTGGAATGCCATCACAGGAGTCAAAGACACTACAGCCAGCAATATTGCACGATTATGCATGAATTCGCGAGATCTCATGCATTCTCACGACACTTGGTGGCCGGTGGAGACACACCTGAGCGCATCACGGGTTATATGTACGCTATCGTTCCGGAGCGGAGCCGTTCTGCAGCCTTTCCGCATGCAGTGTATTTTATAGGTCAGTCCTCTGCTGTCATCTACGATCCACTCCAGCTGCCCCCGTCAGCCCCTAGTCCGCCCCCACCTGGCCCTGAGGCTGATTCCCTGCACTTCAGGGGGGGTCCCATCTCTGGCTCTAGCTCTGGTGCTGGCTTTGGTCTTGACTTGGTGCTGGCTCTGGTGTCTACTCGTGCCCCAACCGGGCCCTGGCCCTCAGGGCTTGCACAATCCTCCACCCGCCTTTGTTTGTACGTCTCCTTCCTTTTGTAACATATGTGCTATGACACACCCGATGCCAATTGTCCAACAATTAGTGTGCAGTAAATTCAGGGTAAAAAAAAAAAGTCCACTCTGCATGCAAAACTTAAAAAAAACACAAAAAACACACACAATAAAACAAAATTAAAAGCATGCTCGAGTCCATTAAAAACTGATCCTATCACATATAATCACCTAAAAATAACAACCTTTACCTAAAATGAGCCTTTCATACATACAGAGGCTCTTCCACGGAGTCCCCCATGTTGAACCACCATGTTACTACAGTAGGCCAGTCAGCTCCACATAGGGCCTTCCACATTCTTGTGTTTTGTGTAGTTTCTCCATAATGCTTGAAAGGAGAAGGTAAGGAGAGGAGGCTGCAATCCTGGCAATGTTCTTTTTTTATTCTTGTCAACAAAATCCATGAAACCAACAATAAATGTGTGTATCCTGTAAGCCTGATATATCTTCTTCACCTGTGCTATAGAGCTCTATTGTTGTCCAGAACTGAGCTACACTGTTCCTTCATTACTATGAACACACACACACACACACACACACACACACACACACACACACACACACACACACACACACACACAGTGTAGTTTATTTGGACTCAATCCCACACACACTACCCTGCTGCTCCAAACACTCCCTAGAGCACCAAATGTGGACTAATCCACTGCTGAAAATAGTCCACAACAAATTCCCTCCTGTTTGAGTGATGTTAGATGAAAAATTAAACATTTTCTCACCTGTTCTTAAATATTCAAGACTGGAACGCCACTGATGTCACAGACAGGGTAGTAAGAAATGCACGTATGACTTCATGGAATTTTCTTCACAAAAATACTGTGCTTTAATTTTATTTCATTCTGTGCATGTTTGATCAAACAGAGGTGAACTCAAAAAGTCTGGACTCTCGTAGGGGTCTAAAAGGCAAACTACTGACCCCATACCTGCAGGTCATGGCCTGATGTAATTGACTTGATTCCTAATGTATCTTCCTTACAGTTCTTCTGCTGTATAGTGGCAAATCACCTTAACACCCTCTTCTTGCTCTATAACGGTCCCTTCTGTCTCCCTTCATAAAGCAAATCTGCAGATTTGACTTGAGTGTTAGATGATTGCTCTGTAGTAACAGGAACATCATAATGATGTAATGCTTGGTTGTTTCTCTATTATGTGTGGACTAATATATATACAGTGGTCCCTTGTTTATCGCAGAGGATACGTTCTAAAAATAACCGAAGAATAAACGAAATCCGCAAAGTAAGTTTAACAATTATTGGAGATGTTTTAAGGCCGTAAAACCCCTAACCACACACTTTTATACACATTTTTACACGCATTTTGTACAGTACTCCCTTAGTCAATCAGGACACAGAACACAATGCACGTTCATACTGTACAGTACGCTGTAAAAAAAAGCATGCAAAATTACACTAAAAAAATCTGCAAAACAGTGAGTCCGCAAAAAGTGAACCACGTTATAGCGAGGGACGACTGTACTGTATTTTTGCAATTACAAACTTTAGACCACAGGTCACTAATAGGCAGACCCATTCTGTGTCTTGTCCGGACCTAGAGTCGGAAACAACATATCATTGAGTTTTATTCTGTTTTGGTGAAAACTGGGTTAGGGTTAGACAGGGTTTTGACAGGAGACTATTTTTTCTGACAGTGTTTCTACACCACTTCTCAGTGAATAGGACATTTTACTCGTCTCTGATTGGCCGGTACTTGTTGCCTTCGTGGGTTCGAGTTGGTAGGGTTTAGGCATGAGCAGGTGAGGGCAAGAATGTCGGGCAATAATAGGCAGGGTAGGGCAGGGCGGGCAGAGTCCAGAGTGTCACTGAAAATAAATATTGTTACCATGATGTTGAATTATAGCTTTTTTTGTTTGATTTGAGTTGTTGACTTCACACAGTGCAGATGTTGATACAATGAAAATGCTGCTTTAATATATATAAAATAAGTGTAATGCACCGTATTTCCCGCACTATAAGGCGCATCGGATTATAAGGTGTACCTTCAATGAATGGCCTATTTTAAAACTGTTTTCATATACAGTTGTCCCTCGCTATAATGCGGTTCACTTTTCGCGGTCTCGCTGATTTTTTTTGGTGTAATTTTGCATGCTTTTTTTTACAGCGTACTGTACAGTATGAATGCGCATCGTGTTCGGCGTCCTGATTGGCTAAGGGAGTACTATACGGAAGGCGTTGTATGTTCTTCACACGGAAAAAAACACCTGCACCAAGGAGGAAAAAGACGTTACAGCGGAGCGGCACCAGGCCAAAGAGGAAGTGTGAAATACGGTTTCCTTTTACTAATACAGTATTGTACTTATTTTTGTTAAATCTGCGAAAGTTTGAACTTTGAGTTCTTTGAGTGTTTAAATAAGAATATGAATAACCACTGTATAGGGCGCACCGCATTATAAGGCGCATAGAATAGAAGCTCCAGTAGTGGCTGGGGTTGCGTTATGCATCCACTAGATGGAGCTGTGCTAAAGGGGATGTCAACAAAACAGTCAGATAAGTCAGTCAAACTTTATTAATAGAGAATACAAACCAGCGTTCTGACAACTCTGTTCACTCCCAAAATGAATAAACAGCTGTTTTATTATTTTTCCCAAGGTAATGTCAGTGACATAGCATTTTCGCGACACAAATGGTGTTGGACAGGAATTCCTCTTTACCGTTCTTACCGCTGTTACTTCCACAGACATATATAGATAGATGCCTCATTGAGCAGGTTGGTCCGTTGGTGCGATACGTTAACGCGTCCGCAATATTGGATGTGGCAGATCTGCCCATAAACTAATACAAGGAAAAGGGTTGCGCTCCAGTTTGGCACATCCAAAATGGCGGCGATGTCGACATACGATTCAGCCCTCAATGCAGTGTCTACGTGTATATGTCTATGGTTACTTCGGCGACGCCCCCTGACTACGGTAGCCATGATTAACCAATATTGATCCATATATAAGGGCATTGGATTATAAGGCGTACTGTCGGCTTTTGAGAAAATTGAAGGCTTTTAGGTGCACCTTATAGTGCGGAAGATACGGTAAAGTAAATTATAATGCAACTTAAACATGATGATGCTGTAGACCTGAACATGAGGAAATTTTCTCTATCCTAAAATTAGAATTGACCACCGCTGCCTTAGACTTTTAAAGATGTCTGAGCAGCTGAAAACTATATTTAACCTTCTCTGTAAGAATATCTCTATGTCCTAAAGGAAAGGGGACAATTTACTACAATCAACCAAACAGGAGTTCTCTTGAGTGCAGTGTCATCTTGATCCCATCTACAACATCGCTAATAGAAGACTCTCCTCATCCTGCAGTGTGCTTGTCCTTATGCTCTGTCAGTTATCAATAGCATGGTACTATGAAGCTGAAAAAGAAAGTAGTTCAGAGGAGTCCTCTGAACTACCTCTGAGAGGACCACCGGCTTCTTTATCGTGCCCATTTTTCTTGGAAGACAAGTTTGCTGACTATGGTAGCTGGTGTTTTAATGAATCTCTGTGAGTAAAGACACACAGCTAGGGTGGTGCTTCTGCCTCCTGTTCACTGACATGTGAAGCTCCAAATCCCATGTGAGGAAGCACACAACGACTCCTTCACACACAGTGAAGGTCAGTCATCAGCAATCTTTTAGACCACTGGTTCTCAAACTGTGGTACAAGTACCACTGGTGGTACACAAGCTCCATTTGGTGGTACTTGGTGTAAATCTCTGTAATATATATTGTTTTGATGAAATACATGAATGAATGAATGAATTCATACTACCTTAATGCTTTACTTTGGATTAAAATAGTTCAACTATCAGATCACAGCCTGTAATTTAAAATAAGATTTGCATTTCCTGTGATATTCAGTGATATAGTCACAGTCATGCAGCAGAGGAGGTAAAAGTACAAAACACACTCAACAATAAAAGCCTCTTATGAACTGTCTGTAGCTGAACAGTGGTCAGCCTCGCTGTCAAGTTGGTGGTTCTTGAAGAGACAAACATTTTCTGAGGTAGTACAAGGTGTAAAAAGTTTGAGGAACACTGTTTTAGACCATCACTATCCAATCAACCTCCTTCTGCTGTGTGTATGTAATGCTTTAGCTGACACGTCCATGGACCTGGGGGAAATCTCTCCATAATCCTGAGAGATGCTGCCTTCCCCTTAAATAAATGCATGACTCTTGCAAATTTTTTATTATTTCTGGAAAAGATGCTCAGTTTGTTGTCCTTGTTTAGGCACTCACCAACAATCAATAATGGTGGCCATGATAAACATGCTCAAAACATGCTGCAGTATGCTCATGTGGAGCCAGTGTTTGGTTTGTCTGTTGTGGGCTACTGTAGAAACATGGTGGTTTAACATGGTGGATTCACTATTAATTGGAAGAGGAAGAGATGTAAAAGGCTCTCTTTTATATCATTTTCCATTTCTGCAATATTCTGTCATAGATCATCCTAAATCTCTGTTCAGGGAGGTAGTTATTCTCATCTAAATTGTGTTTTACGCAACAGAGCCAACGATGCTCGGGCCAGAGGTCGACATTAAAAAGTAATGAGCTAGAAAATTTGTGGCATGAACTGAATTTTTGAAAAACCATTATAAACTCATGACACAGAGATTTTATTGGACAGTTTGCACAACAAACATTTAGGCATTTGGGAGTGACACACATAAAAGGAACACAGACAGACAAGAAAAGAATAGAAATCACATATTTTTTTGTCATCTTCTCTGCACTCTCAGCTTCTTTATGTTATTTATTTATATCACAGTGAGACAAGCCCATAACTTTGAACCAAACAGGGCGAGTGAGTGTGTCTTTGTAAGCACAATAAATGATTTGGACGTCTGAAGGTGCACACGGGTAGTGGAACACAAGCATTTTTGGATCTATCCCTAAAATGACTGTTATGACCTAGATTTAGTCGTATATTTTTAACCTCATTCACTGTCATTGCCACGTAATAGCCTAGTTACAAAGTGGGACCAGACAGTAAGCAGACCATAGAATTATGGGTAATAGTATAGTTATTGATAAATAACATAACTTTAACTACACTGCTACCACACTGACCCCTGAGAGATCAACTGTCACGTGAACAATGTTCACATGTTCATATGTTCACATACAAAGTCAATGGAAAGATGATAATCTCTTTCTAGATAGATTCGCGCTTCTGTCTGTACAGTTGGCACAATGGTTAGGATGAATACCAAGAGGCAACCTTTGTGGCTGTGAAGTGAAGTCAATGCAGTTCCTCAAACGTCCAATTGAGTCTTGATAAGTCCCCATGTTCAAATGTCCAACTTCACAGCAGAAATAAACATGTTTACAGCCTGGTACAAAAAACAGTTTTGGTCTCTATAGCTAATTTTCCCGTTCATGACAACTGTACTGAGGGTGAATTTATATACAACTCATCTGTTCACATTATATTAAGGCTAAAAGTTATGCATATTTAAGAGGTGGGTGCCATCACAGGTTGAGCACCCAGGCGTCATTTAAGAGATGGTCCCAACCCTATTAAAAAGGCAAGATATTCCGCAAATTAACTCTGACGAGGCATACCTATGGAGTGAAGACCATTTCAGGTGACTACATTATGAAGCTCATTGTGAGAATGCCAAGAGTGTGCCAAGCAGTAATCATAGCAAAGGGTGGCTATTTCGAGTAATCTAAAATATAAAACATGTTTTGAGTAATTTCACCCTTTTTTGTTCACTACATAATTCCATGTGTTCATTCATAGCTTTGATGTCTGCAGTGAGAATATGCAATGTAAATAGTCATGAAAATAAAGAAAAAACATTAAATGAGAAGGTGTGTCCAAACTTTTGACTGGTAGTGTACAGTACATATATATTGTATGTACTATAATTGGCTTCTTTTTTTTCAAGAGTGAGATACGAAGCTGTTGATGGGACAGGGTTGATAACCTATCCCATAACTCCCTCTAAAACCATAAACTAAGCCAGGCTAGCTGTTAACCCCTTGCTTTTATTATTTATGCTAAGCTAGGCTAACCACATCAAGACTCCAGTGAAGTTAAACTATATTTGACAGTTGTAAGGCAGAAATTAATAGATTAGTTAGTATATTTGAGTTAATTTACTAAAAATGCATTTACAATGGTTATGCACAGTTAACTTTTTACATATTTATGTTGCATATTTATTATTTAAATATTTAAGTATTTACAATTGCATCTTGAAGACAGTTAGGATATTCTGTTGAATCTGCCCCCTGATTGGTTAGTTCAGTCACAAACAAAAAAGCTAAGTTGTTATGAAGTGTGGAATGGGGTAAGAAGTTATCTATCTCCATCCTGCTGTTTCCAACCACCTAACCGCACATCAAACCCTCACATCACACTTCATACAGAACTATGAGTGGTATCTATATTACTGTATTCTTTCAGAGTGTGGCTACTGCATGTCAGTCTTTCAATCAAATGGGTTTTTCAATTCAAATGTTTCTGATAACAACCATCTATTCATCCGATTCTGTGCTTGGCAAATGCACTTACGTAAAAACTAGGACATTCTGTTACTGAAGCCCAAATTATCCACAACACTGCCATAATATTGAAAATGACAGTGAACCAGCAGGAATTGTCTCTAAACAAGCCTCTGATAATACTGGTTTAGCCGAGTTTACATTCTGTCTGGGGCTTTCACTGACCTCAACGTATGTTTACTGGTCCATCTGGTACAATCACACCAAAGCCTGTTCTACTAACAGCATGTCTTTGTGTGTATGTGTGTGTGTTGGTCAACATTGTGGTCTGCCACTGGATTCAGTCCCAAAGCAATCAGAGCATTTGGTTGAATGCTGTGACACCATGTGCTTTATATACACACATGGCATGCAAGAGGTATGTGTATTCTAGCTCGCATGCGTGTTTCAGGGTAAGGCCAACGTAACGCTTGGCAGCAAACAGTCCCTGCGGTGACATGATGTCATCAGGCACATAGCACAGGTGGTCAGCTACACACCTGCTCACACACACACTCACACACAACAATGAATGAATAAATGTTTTATCATTATTATGAAATCATTTCCATGCTTTTAATCCATATCACACTGCAGTATTTCCAGACTAATAACACCGCCATCACTAATGGACATGTGTAATCCTAAAGGTTAGCAGTATATTACAACCCGTCATCCTATGACAGCTCAATAAAGACACACACACATACAAAAAAGCAGTAATGTATCGTACAATGCCTTAAGGTCTTTTCAGATGCAGAGCGATTAACATAGCTTGTTATCCATTTTCACTGGGAGGTGAACAGGTAGGTCGGGACCAAGCGGCAACCTGAAGTGAACCGTATGTGGAAGTGCCATAGTGCTGTTCCTCCTCGGGCCCCTTGAGGTTGGCTACAAAATGAGTCAATCTGCTGGTTCTCCAATTAACTGGTTTTGGTATCTACAGCTAATTTCCCAATTCGTGACAACTCCGCAGCTTTGAATGACAGGTCGGTGCCATTACAGATGACTTGTTTGAGCACCCAGGCGTCATTCGGTCAGCCTCAGGTCTGCTGCATGATCCACATCTTTCCCAACATGGCGACAGCCAGCATCACAGATTTTGGGCTTCAAAATGGCGCTTTGGAAACATATGGGTGACATCACGCAAACAGCGTCTATTCTTTATGCATGGATACATGGACAATCTGACAGGCGGCATAACAAGCAGGCAGAATCATGTTAAACTGTTCTTATGCACATGCCCAACTGTTGCTAGATTTGAATTGTCCTGAACTTTTTTGTACTTGCTGTGCTAATAGTGGGTGCTGACCACAATGGATGACAGACTGACAGTGACCTGGTAGAATAAGCCATGTGCAAGACTGGATGTATCAGGTAAACATTTTAATTTAAGCTTGGCTTAGTTTTGATGATGCTACTTGATAGAAGAGACCTATTGCTGCTTTCCTAGACATAATAGATAGCTGGCCGAGACATCAGAGGCTCCTGAACACTTTCTTCCCTCCTGACCTCACCATTGACCTTTGACTTCAGTAATTTCTCCACAACAATACAGGCTTAAAGTGGCTGGTAAATTCATGAATAAACTTTAATCCAGAGGAAGCTCAGAGTAGAGCTACTACTTCTTCGTGCCAAAAGGAGCCTGCTGAGGTGGTTCAGGCATCTGATTAGGATGCTCCCTGGGCGCCTTCCTTTGGAGGTGTTCTGGGTATGTACAACTGGTAGGAGATCCTAATGCAGACTCAGAACCCACTCGAGGAAGAGCATAGCCCAGGAGGAGCTGGAATGTGTTGCTAGGAAGAAGGATGTCTGGAGCGCCCTGCTGAACTCGCTGCCACCGCAAACTTGCGGAGCACTTGTCTGCTGGTCTATTTTCAGGAAGAACGCAGTGAGAGCAAAGCAACATGGTCATCAGTACGGTGATGCAGAAAAGTTGCTGCTGAGGGTCAAATACTCAAAGAGTGATGTAAACAAAGAAAGTGTTTGCCTTAAAGATTAAAACACATAAAACCTTTGATTAAAACTGATTTTCATTTTGTATTTTATTTTTTTATTAAATTAAATCAAATCTACATTTGAAGGCGGTGGTGGGTCTCAGCCTAAAGGGCATCAGGCTATCCCATCATAAATCTACAGGACTATTAGACAGGCAGCATAATGTCAATGTGCTGATGACCTCTCACAGATGGCTGCGAGTCCATCAAGTAAGGTCACCATGAGGCCATCTCACAGATCACTTTCGCTGTACTGCGTGCTTGCCGGCTCTCTGAGTTTTTCATTTAAAGAAACCTGAAACCTCACACACATACAAAAAGGTAACTAATGTAATATTGTACATCCATCTTAGATAGTGTTGAAAGCTGATTAAAACTCTATATTTCGAAATCATATCATTTATTGACAATCTGTCACTGAAACCTAGATGTGTCCTGCTGCATTTTCCACCATTCTGCTCAGGAAACAAATGTAAACTTAGCTAATTATTCCCTACATGCAACGATTCCACACATTTACATTACAATACATTGAAAGGTCCAGTAAAAATTACATTTAACATCATTTACAGTTAATAAAGACAACTTCATTGATGAGCTGAACACGCTCTGGTCTTCCATCCCTGAACATGATGCACGCACGCATAATACTGGGTGATATACACATCCTGGTTGACACAATTAGTCAATTTCCTCTCTCTCCAAAGACAATTTAATGTCAAACAGGCACCCCGACTCACAAAGCTGGCAAACAGCTGACAACGAGCTGCAGGACAGACAACCTCTCAATTACCCTGATATCACGTCAATAGTCTCTGCGGACACAATCTCTGCAACATTGTGCCTGATCACTGCTCCACATTAGTCACTTTCACCGCTGGTGCATTCTCCTCATGGTAAATGATGCTACAGGTCTGGACAATTTCTGTCCTCTGTCCATTAAACCTGCTCGAGCTATGCAATGATTTTCTATGCTGAGAGAAAATAGGGTATGTGCTGAGATTTTGCAGACCTCTGCTGGGACCAGACATCATTCTTTGCCTCCAGATTAACTCCTGCAAAACCTGCTGACTTTGCATCCTTCTTTACTAACAAGGTAACGGACATCAGTGGCCAATTCACAAACCGCCCAAACACAATGCATCTACCTCCAATACTGCAATACTTGCTGGATTTTTCCCTCACACTGAGGAAGAGGTGTTCAAACTGCTGTACAGTCATCCCACCTCTTGTCACCTATTTGCTCCATATTTTTTCAAGCCATCTCACTCACAATCATGCCTGCAACCATAATAAATGTGCCTTTGATACACAGTGTTTAACCAAACCCAGGCTAAGATTGGTAAAAAACATCAACCGTAAATCCATTTCAAGTTATAGACTACAGCAGAATATTCTATTTTTCTATTCCTATTCGTGATAGGCTTTCACTCAAGTCTCAGACCTCCACTCTCAAAATAGTCATTCCGCTGAAACTACACTGCACTCAGTAAAAGAAACCCTGAGGTCAGCGAGAAGGGATGCCCAAATACATGTATCAGTGATAAAGTACTGTGAACAAACCCAACAGTGCATCTATGAGATACCTCACGGTATGCTCTACTCATATTCACGTGAGGACAGATACAGACAGGGCCACCGCAGAGCAGGTACAGGTAGATAGAGAATGTCAAAAGCTATGGTAGAAACTTACTGCAGATACATGCATAAATCTACCTATATGTGTATACATGTAGATCATGGTGCTGTATGAATTTACTAAACAGGTTTAATGTGTCACCTTTACATAGAAATAATGCATATAACTGACCATTCGGACACAGCATGAGAGAAAACAGGAATTAAAAAGCCTTGGTCTGAGCGACTTACCTGATTCCTTGGGGTTTTTGGAGTTTTTTCTAAATGGCTAAATATGCTTAAAATGGTATTTCATTGTATTGTTGTGTCCCATGTCATTCAGATTTCACCAGGCTACTTAACAAATGATCCAAAAGCACATAATTTAGGGTCCTTGTCAAGTAAATGTAAACTTATGGATGTTTTTAAAGGACACACGATTCTCTTTGCTCCATAATTATGAAAAAATAAAAAATAAAAATAAGCCAGGTATCCTGGCTTTTTTGTGGTTGTTGTCATGAGTGGATGAAGATGGATTATGCATACTGTATGTACTTTGTGTTTTTTTAATAGTTAGCTTGCTGATAGAAAAGAGTGGACAACCAATGACTGTGTTTTTATGACTGTGTTTTTATTTTGAATTAAAATACATTGGATTTGGTGTGTTTGCGATAATCCATGAACTACACTTCAGTTCACAAAGATGGTAGCATTATGTTTATTGGAGTTATTTCAGTCATTTTTTTTAATTAATGCAATAAAAACTGCAATCAAAATGAATGAGTAGCAGCACTCAGAAAAATAATACAAGAAGAATAATCATCTGTTCCCCGTGGCTTTATTTTGTTCCAGCGATTCTCTAATCTCTCACTGCCTTTCTTTGTCTTCCAGTCTTCTTCTTTGCCTCTCTCTCTTCAAATGAAGATGGGGCTGATAATTGGCCCGTGTTGATTGTGTTAATAACAGTGAAACATATCTCGTCCTCTTAGTGCGACTCCCCCTCATCCCACCCCACAAATGTCACATTTCAGAAATGAGTTTTTAATCGGCTGCACTGGCTGCAACGCAATGGTAAAATGAATGCCTCGACATTTTAACACCCGTCACCTTTTCAGCCATTACTCAGGGTGCAGGATTAGGCAGTGAATGGCCTTTGACAGTGTGATGTAGTAGACATAAGGGAAGTGAAAGAGCTGTCTTAATTAGAAACGAGGAAGCGTCATATCTATTAGCTCCCTGGAGTGTTAGAGGCGTGCTTGGTAATGTTGCAGTTGATTTGTTAGTGATTAAGGCATATCTAATCACTTTGGTCCTGGTGTTTGATCTCAGATAATATGTGTAATTGTTGTACACCAAAAGACAAATACCTTGTCTGTGAAAACCTACTTGGCAATAAAACTGATTTTTATTCTGATAAATGATAAATGGACTGTACTTATATGATCCCTTTGTAGTCAAAGCGCTTTTACACTACATATCTCATTCATCCATAGTCATATACTGATGGCATTGGCTGCCATGCAAGGTGCCAACTGATCATCAGTTTGAGGAGCTAACACATTCACACACCGATGACACAGCCTTCAGGAGCAGTTTGGGGTTCAGTATCTTATCCAAGGACACTTTGACATGCAGACTGGAGGAGCTGGAGATGAAACTGCTGATCACCTGATGAGTGGACGACCCACTCTACCTCCTGAGCCACAGCCACCCTACAGCATACATGGTACACGGTAGATGTTATGGTATGTGAACAGGAGAAGGACACATTTACACAAATATTAATACACTGATGGCACTGGAGAGATACACTTCATATCCAAGGCACTCATATTGACAGCAGAGCCATCAGGAGCAATTTGGGGTTCAGTATCTTGCCCAAGGACACTGCCTTTTGACTGGACTGGAAGAGCAACTCCGAAGCAACTTGCTTTGTAGTACACCTTTCACATCTAAACTGGTATTTACTTTCCTATACAGTAGCTGTAACTGTTACTGCAAAGACATCTGACATAATCACGTACACCAACACATATCACTTTCACCTGCAAGTCACCAAAACTACACTTCCTGAGCTTCTTTAACAATAAACCTTATCATCATTTAGTTCATTCATGCTTGCATTCTGAAGTACATGTTGACCAAAACTCATCCAGGAACTGCTAAAGACTGAGTGATCTACCTACACGTGGGCAGTAAGCTGCCCGCTCACAGATCTCTTGCTAGCTGCTGAA
The DNA here is from genome assembly GCA_004119915.2 of Collichthys lucidus. Lineage (NCBI taxonomy): Eukaryota > Metazoa > Chordata > Actinopteri > Sciaenidae > Collichthys > Collichthys lucidus. The sequence continues at coordinate 3,859,903 of CM014094.1, forward strand.
ATTCCACTTTCACAATATGCTTCACATTTATAAGATTTCAAGTGTTTTTAGATTAAGGGGGTATGGTGCCATACTCAAGGGCACCTCGGCCGTCGTAAGGAGGTGGACTGACATGGCTGCATTTGTGATAACATTTTGAATCAAAAGCAGTTCCCCTCTCATTCGTCAATACACACACATTCACACAGTGATGGCAGAGGGGTACAATGTGCAAGGCGCTGATCTGACCATTGGGAGCACTTTGGGGTTTAGTGTCTTGCCCTCTGATTAGTGGCCGAACTGCTGCTGAACTGCTCTGCTTTCTCTAAGTAAGTGATTTACAACCTCGCTCCATGTGGCTCTTTCCTTCTTGTCTCATAACAAACACTTGCAGTCTCTGGACAGAGAGGTAATTAAGATCATTTCACTTGTTTCTGAATCAGTTTTAGCTCCCCAAATGATCAGAATTCAAGACACATCTTTGAGATGACTGGAAGTTCACATCTCTGATCCTAAAGTTTTTTTAACTACATCAGGAAGTCTTAAACTTAAACTACAGTTTTCCACAGTTTAACAACTCAGAAGCATTTAATCATTCAACACCAAGAAGCCAGTATCTTCAATAAAGTAGTAACAAAAGTATAGAAGTGTATAGTGCCGTATTGGCCCTGGCATTCCTATCATTAAATATTGTGTTAAAGAGGAAACATGTGCCTGCTGATGTGGAATCTGATCAACATGCTGCTTTTAAAATCAGTTCAGCTTAAGTGCTTTCTATTGACGATCAGTGAAGCTGTAATCAGTGTTGCAACATGGAACCAATCAGACTGCATCGTATGAATCACTCCAGAAGTGATTGAAGCAGCTTGGCTAACCTTTAAGAAAAGGTCACAACATCCAGTCAACCTACCCATCGAGTGAAGCGAGCCATGTTACCCCCCAGCCTGGGGGCTAAGTGACTGATGCTTCACGGATACTCTTTTATTCCAGCATCCTCACTGAGGACCGACTACTCACCCCTCAGCCTTTTGCCAAACAGGAGGTTGTTTCTGGGAAGGGGGTTTCCATGGAGACCAGCCTCAACTTCTGATGTGTCACTGCACGCGCAGAAGCAGACGTGTACACACACACACACACACGTACACACACACATAGCTGTGATACAGCTCGGCGAAGGCAATGACAAACGGCATTGATTCCAGCAGCCCCACCCTACTACCCCACCCCCTCCCTCCTGACAAGGTGAGGTTAAGACACTGCTTCAATGCACTGTGAACAATTACCACTCCATTAGAGAGGATAGATAGTGTAGAAAACAACTTTACAGCCACCCAGACATGCACAAACACACACACACACACACACACACACACACACACACACACACACACACACACACACACACACACGCACACACACACACACACACGCGCACACACACACACACACACACACACACACACACACACACACACACACACACACACACACACACACACTACTGGCATCCTGCCACACACACTATCACGATCACTACTATTGCTAACACACGCACACACACACACACGTTTATACACAGCAATGTGGGAGGGAGGTGCTGTTGAGAGTGATTGTATTTATTTGTAGCTGATTTTATAGTCACAGTGTGAATATTAATTTAGCAGGCTGAATGATAAATAGCTGGTGCAAAGAGAGGGCATTCTTCACAAACGCTACAGCAGGAAACAAAGGAGGGCAGAAAAAGTCATAATTGAATTCTCCACAATCTTTGACAAAATGAATGGAGGATTAATTGATGACATAAAGGAGCCAAAGAGTGAAATGTGGAATTAGAGTCAAGTAAATGAACACATTAGGATCAAAATCATAAGGACACAGATTGGTTTCCATGTCCTCTGGATCTTCCTTGATTTCAAACAGAATTTCCTCTTTTTCATTGGCAGAGGGATTATGTCATCGACTGAGACGAGAAGAGAGAGAGAGGTCTGCAGTCACAGCAGTGCGTTTATTCTTAATGCTCCTGCTGCCATCTTGTGATATTAAGTAAGTATTACAGGTTAGAAGTTTCTTCCGTCATAATTTATAATGCTATAGAAATTGCTGCCTGAAGGACACTCACATGAATCCACCAAGAAATGTTCTCAACAATTTGGTCACCAGAAAATAACGTTGCCTATTTTCTGACAATAAAAGGACATGGCGTTCGTAAGAAGTCAGGACTCTTGTTTGATTTGCTCACATTTGTTGTGTGTAAAGTTTTTTTGTGGATATTCATAAATGTATCAGTACAAATCAAGTTTTTTTTACCCTCACCAGGAAAAAGAACAGAGGGGAGATCTTTCCTCCAGGACGGACAGACATGTGATACATGCTGTGTGACAAAATAAAAACATTTGTTTCATGTTATTCATTCTTTTTTCTGTTGTACTTTTTGTAGTGATGCAGCACTGTCTACTTCCCTCATCCACCCCTCCCTTGTATACAGTATATTTAGTCTGTGTGTTCCCCCGTCTCTTTGCCAGTTCATCTTTTTTCTTCATATCACAAGTTCCAGCGCTACTTTTAGTGTTTCCTGACTTTGCCTTTTGCTTCCTCCCTGGATGGATATGTTTGCTTACTTCTGGACTGATGTTCTGTGTACCAAACCTGTTTTGTTTTTTTGTTTTTGGCAAGTACAGACTAATTTTTGTTGTGTGGAGAAATCAGGCGAATAGGCTCAACTCAAGTTGAGTCTATTCGCCTGATTTCTCCAGTCTTTACACAAACTGCACATGCACCACAACAGGCCAAACTCAGGCACACCATTCACACAGAGAGAAGAAACAAGAACATTAAACATACAAATGTGAAGAGAGACAAGATGAGAGACAATGCAAACGATAAAGGAGGATCCAAAGATCCAAAGACCCGTCAGTGAATCATTTATTTCATTCAGACAAGCTCGGGCCTGTCATGTCATGTCATGTCTGTCATGGACCAGCCAGCATTTGTAGGTGACTGTAGCTGTGTGATGGCCTAATGTACACAGACATGCAGGAAGTAAATAGACACCTTCATTCAAATTCAAAGGTGTCTATTTACTTCCTGCATGTCTGTGTACAAGAAACATATTTGTATATGAAAAGCAGAAACTACCAGAACAACTCTTCATACGACTGACGACTACAGTAAATTAAAATAAATGAACCAAAACATTAACATGAATATAGAGCTTATGATACAACTTGATTTCATCAGAGTTATTCACAAACATCATCTGGCCTTATGTTGGATGATGAGGATGATTCCCTGGGTTTCCCCACAGCAGGCAGGGAAAACAATATCAAGGACATCAGCAGGGTTTGGCACACAAGAAAAACACTTCCTATTTCTGACAATGACACATATTTGAAGATACACATAATGTAAAATTAAAAGAACAAGTCCATCTATTAAAAAAACAGAATACTGATACTGTTGTAGGTGCTTTTGAATAATTTCATATAAGACTGAAACTAATGAGCAGTGCTCAGTCCCACCAACAGTTCAAACTTTACAATTATTACAAAGACATTCAAATTGTTCAACTCAGCTGTTTTTCACATTTCTGAAGCTGTAACCATGAAATGATTTTACATCATCATCACTGAAATAGTTTCCATCAATCAACTAATTGATCAATCTTGTCTCATCTGTACTTGTAGAAACTATTGGGTATCTTAATTTAGAACAAAGCACAATGTTTTATAAGCTCTTTACACATTCTGTTGTATGTAGTCAGTGAAGCTGTCAGATAATTGTGGTGAAGTAAAAATATTTAAAGAGAGTTAGTAGAAAGTAGCAGCAAATCAAAATATTCAAGTAAAACACAAGAGCCTCAAAGTTGTACTACAGTAACTTAAGTAAATGTACTTAGTTTATATGAATGCATAAATTCACTGATAATATATTATTTACTGAAGTGTCTTGTTGTACCAGACTGCATTGTTTGTAATAAGAGTAATTTCCAATATTCAAGTAGCTTGGCCTGTTAGCTATTGAACATGCACATAATACTAGAGAAAAAAGTAAGGATGCACTACAATGTAAACGTTTAGGTTGCGCCGTAAACCAGATTCATCTGTCCATTCCTTACTTGCAGTAACATTATCTCACAAAACCTGACACACCAACATTACACCACATGAAAATACACACATGTCAGAAGATTCAAGAGGGAGATCAAAATATAATAAACCATTATTCTAACAATAAATAAAATTTTTGTCTATTCTTTCCTTCTTATTTGAAAAGTCCATTGTTTAAATTTGGATTAAAATGTATGGAACAGTGACACCTGCAGGGCAAAGACGGGACAGGCCAGTCTGTGTGGAGTGAGGACAGATTTGGATGGGCTGCTGCTAATCTTTTATATTAAGTTAATGTACTTTTTATAACTTTATGTTATTGTTTTATGCTAATGAGTGATACAGTGGCAACTCAAAATAAAACTGCTTTTGGTTTGCTTATGTTTAACAAGTATTACTGCTGCTGCTGAATGATTTGTTTGTGAAGCAAAAATCTATGGAAACACTGTCAAATCAAATCAAATCAATTTTATTTGTATAGCCCAAAGTCACAAAGTACATTTGTCTCAGAGGGCTTTACAATCTATACAGGGAGTGACACCCTCTGTCCTTAGACCCTCGGTTCGAGTGAGGAAAAACTTGCCCACAAAAAACCTTTAACAGGAAAAAAATGTGGAAGAAACCTCAGGAAGAGCCACAGAGGAGGGATCCCTCTCCCAGGACGGACAGACGTGCAATGGATGTCACGTGTACAGAACAAATCAATCAGACTGATTCCCACAGTCCTAAGACATGCTGGTTATCTAGGGACTTTGTCCGTCAGTGTGAGTGTGACTGGTCGTTTGTTTCTATGTGCCCTGTGGCGTGACGAACTGGCGACTGGTCCAGGGTGTACCCCGCCTCTAGCCAAAGTCAGCTGTGATAGTCTCCAGCCCTACCATGACCCTGATGAGGATAAGTAGTTACAGATAATGGCTGGATGTTAACCACATTCAAATAAATATATACAACACGCTTTTTTATTAGTTAGAATTAAACTACATTAAACTATTAAACTTATTGCACTAAGCTGAAGTTCTCCACACCAGCAGCACCACCAGCTACAGCAGCAGTGGACCCAAGCTGGTCTTTGTTTTCTTGCTGTTGACAGCAGTCTGAACACACCAGTGTGGAAATGGTTAGCAGGTAACGTTTCTTTACATCAGCATTACATGTCAACAGTTTGCCGAGGCCTTTTGGATCTTATTATTATTTTTATACTGAGTTGTTCATCAAGATTAGATATTACTTAGATTATTTTAACCAGGTTTACCCAGGTAAGGCCAGATAAGGTGTATGTGTATGTCATTTGTGAACCTCGCAGCATGACGGGTGTTTTATTGAGACTGTGACTTGATTTGCAGAACAACAGGAAATAATCTGAAGCCAGTCAGATGGCTTCTTCTGTTTCAGCAATCAGCATAGATCGAAGGATGTGTGATATAATAACATAGCATTACATCTGCACGGTCTATAATTATGAATTAGACCACAAACAGTGAATCACACAGCTGCCCAGTGTGAGGTAGCAGCTCTGCACAGGTAAATGGTATCTCTTCTGTTCTGCATGATTTAAATATGTTTGAGTTATGAATGCATTGGTTAGCTAAATGATCTGTGTTCCTATCAGCATTATATGGCTAACTTGTTAGCTAACTCTAGTGTTAAACTAACACTGTCACTAACTTGGTATGCATTCATCACACAAACATCATGATAATCATGCGTGACAAGTGAATTATGCCTTACCTGTAAAGGGCAGCTACCAGACTCCATGTTGAATCTAATCTCAGTAGTACTCAACTCTAACTGCAGAGTTATAGTGGCAGATTTCTGCAAGAGGCAACCTGAGGCCACACCTGTTTCATCAGGAGTTTGACTGGTCAGGGTGGGAATATCAGGGTAATTCACTTAGAGGAGTACGGTGGGTCATTTTTTCACCATCCTAAATACATATGTTTCGCTTTGGATAAAAGCGTCTGCTAAATGCAATGTAATGTAATATGTGAATATTCATAAGCATTAATTATTATTGAGACTGATCTGATGTTACATACCCATCAGTGTTTCTTTTTTACTATTTACCATCAACACTTTTCATTGTCTTTGTTGATTCATGACTTTTATGTTGATACATTTTTTTTTTTACAGAATCACTTGTACCAAATTGTTGCAGTTCATTCGGACTCTGACCCGTAAGAAGCCACTGGAGCCAGAAGGCGAGGAGTCCAACTTCTGCCGATGCCTGACCATCATCTCTTTCCTGGTTGCAGCAGTGGCTTCGGCCCTTGCAGGATTGTGTTATGCTGAGTTTGGAGCGAGGGTCCCAGAGACAGGCTTAGCTTACCTTTATAGCTATGTGACGGTAGGAGAGGTGTGGGCATTTGTGACTGGCTGGAACCTGGTGCTGTCCTACGTCATTGGTAAGTAAAACAGTAAAGGTGTGCTTGATTTGTAGACTGAATGGGATACACATGCAAAATGAAGAAGGTGCCAAGACTGTGAGGTTTTGGCTCCAGTCTATTGGACAGCTTTTCCTAGCTTTTAAGCCAACATAAAATATAAGTGAATATTTTTAGTGGTCTCATGTCAATACATCTTACCTATCATTATCTTATTACAAATACCCTGTAATATTTGGGACCATCGACTTTATATGCTATGATTAGTATTATTTGAATGAGCACTTCTACAGACCATAGCAGCTTGGTGCAGTGTGTCATATACACTACACCTCATCTCAGTGTCATCTTTGATCAAGGTAAATATCTGCAGCACTTCCATAAAGCAAACTTTTTCAATGCACATAAAAGATCAAATGTTGATGACCACAATGAAACTGAAGTTGAATCTACTCCAGGGTGATCTTGCAGAACACTTTGCTACGTCACAAAGGGTTAATGGGCAGGATCTTGGATATACTGTACACAACTGAAGAGCACAGGAGGATCTTCATTCCTTGGGTTACACTAGAGACAATCCAGAGTACAATGTTCCCCAACACGACCTGCAACAGTTATGCCTTGTCCCTCATGTACTGTAGAAACCCACGGATGTTTTGATGGAAATTTGTGGCACTATCCAACCACCTTTTAACCTCTTCCTCTTCTGGTTCAATAGCTGTAGAATGTGCAGGCACAAACTTTAAAGTAATCAACATTTTTACATTTTATTTCTCCAAAAGCTTCATTATTGACACCCAAGTCCTTAACCTCGAAACTTTCCCAATTCTACCATTGCACTCATGACATAACCACAGCACTTGATCGGTTTAATCCTAAAGAAGTCTGTGTTGGAAGGTTATTTTGTTTTAGGTAAATGGTTTGAGAGTTATGTTGTACACTTGTACGGTTAAATTGGGCTCATTTTTTTGTGATCATAAATTGTAAAACGTGACACTCTAATCTAATGTAAAGTATACGTTTGTTCTTCTCAGGAACATCTAGTGTTGCGAAAGCCTGGACCGGGACCTTCGATGACCTCATAGACAACATTATTGCTAAAACTCTGAGAGAACATACACCAATGGACTCATCTCGCTTGGCTCCATACCCAGACTTCTTTGCTGCTGGGCTGATTATGCTGCTCGCTGGTAATATCTGTAATTTCACAAGGATGGATGGATGGATGGATGTTATTGTAAATAACAGTATATAATAATAATACTGATGATGATATAAGATATACATACTATAAATAATATGCTATCAATATAAATATGTAAATAGAATGTGTAAAAAGACAAGAATATTGTATAAATATGATATACAATATCAATATGGTTAACAGACATCACATATGATATGAAGTAAATGTTCCAGTATTTGGAGTGGAGTGTTAAGGTACAGAGTGCAAAAGATGACAGGTAGATTTAGTCCAGCACTGTGATGTGGCTCTGACAGAGGCAGATAAGTTATAAAGTCTGATTGCAGTTGGGAGGAATGATTTCCTGTATCGTTCCTTAGAGCAGCGGGGTTGAATGAGTCTGTTGCTGAAGCTGCTCTTTAGCTTGTCCAGTGTTTTGTGGAAGGGGTGAGAGGGATTGTCCATGATTGCTAGCAGTTTGCCGGCATACTGTCCTCCTCCAGGGTGACAAGCTTATAGAAGATGCCAAATATTCTGCAAGCTGATATTAGGTTACGGTTTTACATAGTCTTTCTTTTGTTACAAGAATTTTTAAGAAGAACCCTTAAATACAAGTGGTCTGTTGAAATTTACGAGGTTCAGCCGTGGCTAGCGGAAAAAATAGAAATGAAACGGAAAGCTTGCGCCGTGGCGCGGAGAGCTGCTTCTGGGACGCTTCTGAGCCGCGCCCGGTGTGAGTGCTCTCATTGACTAGACTGGCTTCTATTTGCAACGGTGACTGCGGCGGTACCGTTCCGCTTCCGTTCCGCGTCCAGTGTGAGTTGGCCTTAACAACCAGTTTTTCATGCAAAATCAGAAGTCAAGTTTGTTGATTGCTTAACAGAATTTTTTTGCATATGTCGTGAGAATGTCTAACCTGTTTGGTGTAAGCAAGCTTTCCCTTCTCTCAGTGGGCATCGTTCTTCTCCAACAATCTCCTGGGAGTTATGTTTCCAATGCTACAAGTGCTCTTTGCCATGGCAAGAGATGGCCTCTTCGTTACATGAGCTCCAGACAAAGTCCAGTTTTAGCCAGCTTCATGGTCCTGTTATTTGACTTAAAGGCACTGGTTGACATGAGTTCAATTGGGACCAACTTTGCCTACTCTCTTGTTGCAGTTTGTGTTCTCATATTGAGGTATGTGACTGTCATCTACATAGTATTAACATTTAAGAGAATTAATATTTAAGAAACTAACTTATTCTACAATCAAGCAATAAATCATGCAAAAGTTTTACCTCAGCTCTTGTATTAGCATGTTGCTTTGTTTCTCCCAGGTACAAAGAAGACGCCTGTTTTGTCTATCGCTCAGAACCGTTGACTATGATTGGGCTGTTAAGGCCTCCTTTGCAAATGGTCCAGAATGCCGCAGCGCGACTGGTTTTCAATCAACCTAAAAGGTCACATGTCACCCCACTCTTCAGCGACCTGCACTGGCTGCCTGTAGCTGCCAGAATTAAACACAAAGCTCTGACGCTAGCCTACAAAACCATCACAGGATCTGCCCCTGCCTATCTCAGCGTCTTACTAAAGACTCACGTCCCGACCAGGGCGTTACGCTCCGCTCATTCAAACCGCCTAGTTGTACCCTCGCCTCTCGCAAAGCAAGGTCACTCTAAACCAGACACGGGCAAACTACGGCCCGCGGGCTGTATACAGCCCGTTAGGCGTTGCAATACGGCCCGCCGAACTTATCTACATCCAAAAATAAAAATATGTCTTAGATAAAATATGTGTCCCATCACTGTGCGATGAAAACTCGACAAGCGCACGCTGCTAATGTCTCCTGCTCTGTCTCTGCTTTAGTTTGAATCAGTCACGAAGTGCCTGGTTGTTATAAAGACAAAGAGGCTTTGACAGTGAAGTGAGACCTCTTGGTGCGATATACCACCTTTGGGTTTACTTCATTCTGGATCGTCATTGGTTGGTCAAAAGTTTATTAGCTGACCAAAACCATCTCGACAACCCAGAGTTGAGACCAGGAAGCAGAGCTGCAGTCTTACACACTTCTCTGCGCCTCCATTAGAGCAGCTTCCCACCCAGTCCTTTAGTACAGAGACTGTCTGTCCCCCGTCCACCTACGTTATTTAAAGATAAAACAAACAGAAGAGAAGTTCATCATAAAAACTTAATAAAAAATTAAATTAAAAATTAAATGAACATCTGCAACAGTCCAAAATAGGAGAATGAAACGCGGACTCCTGAATAACAGGTCTTTGTTGCTGTTGTATGCTTAAATGAATCCACTCCTCGAGGTTGAGGTGGTGGAGTTGGAGCCATTTGACTCAAATCTATTAATAAATCTTAAACCTAAACTAAATTATAATTCATTTGAAAGTCTTGTTCTTAGTGTTGAGGCAATCTTAGTTCACCTCCGCGAATTGGTTGATGCAGGATGAGCACTCAGAAGACGTGGATTCTTTCAAAGTATTTATTCAGGTTGTAACAACAGCTGTTGGAGATCCTACCACAGAAAATACATCTGTTACAGCAAAAAGCCAAGTAAGATCTGAAGAGTCCTTCCTGCTTCAGTCTTCTCATACTGTTCTACACCTGTCCACTGACGTCACTCCTTGTCTTCCTGTTCTATACATAGCTGCCCTATATGGTTTTATTTCTTTGAAGTCTTTAGCTGCCTAAAATAGGGTGTTTCCTTCTAAGGGTGCATCCCTTTTGCATTGTCTGTGCAAACCTTTCTGAGACATTCCTGAAATAGCCACCTGAAATAGCCAGTAGAAGAAATAGGAGTCAGCGCAGGGCTGGTCTTAGCTATGGGTAATGTGGGCGGCCGCCCAGGGCGCCGTCTCTGTGGGGGGCGCACAAGCGCCCGAAAATGGAAAAAAAAACTCGCAAATTTTCGATACCACTCATTCCCTCTTTTGATCTCCCTCAAGGAGATCACATTACATCTCATCATCATTACAAATCTCTAATTATCATGACTAATTTTATTCAGAGTCAATAATACTAAGTGACTTATTATCATTTCTAATAACGCCTAAGGGTGTCTTTGTCACTCTCCACTTGTAGGTCCTCCAATTGAATAAGTGGCATCATCTCATGGATGTCTTTTTTCTCTATAGCAGCTGTTATCAGCCTTAGTGAGAGGTAACGGATACAGGGAATAAAGCAACAAACAGACGTAACTATAATAGCTAAAACATAGAAATAGAAATCATAAGGGACATAATAAGACCTTTCCATTGACCAAACATGTCTGTCATCCATCTTTCTAAGGGATTGTCGATCCCTGAGTGTTCATGCATTGATTCTGAAAGAGTCCGTAGTCCTTCTAAGGCCTTAGTCACTGAGCCATCTGGAGCTGTGTTATTAGGTATAAATGTGCAGCACATATCACCGAACATAGCACAGACAGAGAGTTGACCGACAGATTGAAATTGGTACTTCGACGAGCCCTGATCACGTGGCGCCTACGCCTGCTAGTGAGAGTGCTCTGCATATTGTCTGCTGTAGGAGTCCGTTTTTTGGCAATTATCATCAAAGGGGCCTTTAAACGTACCATAGCACAATAACCTATAGATTTCGGAGGGATGCGCACCAACAATCTTGACCCTCCACAGTAGTAGTACAAACCTGCCCGTGCCCAGTGTCCTAATAGGCCACCGTTCACGGTACAGCTGCACCAGTCCGCTAGGATAGAGCCCAGATTGTATTCTACCTGTGTATTAGAGATATTAAAACACGTGTATGTTCCATTTTCTCTGCTCGGGGTGAACAGTCCTGTACGTGTATGATTGTCGATCGGAGGGAACAGGGTAGCCAAAGTGGTACAGTTTTTGGATGTGTTTTCACGAGTTAAACCTAACATACAGCTATATCCCCAAGTATCATTAGGAAACAGGCGAGCCGGGTCAGTCAATAGATGTGTACGGGCAGTGGCGCATGCCAAACAATCACCCAATTTTTGTTCTTGCCATAAGTTATCATCGGTGTAACCTGTTGCCATTTGTATGACATCTAGGGGGTTGAGCTTAGAATAATCTATTTCTACTACCATTTTTAATGATTTGGATCCAATCAGATCTTCCGATGTCGAGGTGTTTGCCGTTGGCGGGGTAGGAGAGATATCATTTAGGATAACCGGTGAACGCTTTAAAAAATTAACCTTTATTAGGGCTCCAGGGTCAGTACCACTTACCTCAACACCCAGGGTGAGATACAACACCTTTGAGCTAGAATGTGAGTCTGTGAAGAAGCCATTGTGTATGGATTTGATGGTCAATAACAAGGGATTTATGCCTCCCGAGCCAACGGTATTAAGTTGTACCCTAGTCAGGCTTTTGACCCATAACTGTAGGAAGGGGTCCATTAGCCGGTATATCCAACTGCCTGACCCCAGTCGCTACACCAAGACATACACCCAATACTCCTGCACGGTTTCCTCCCGTCCACACAATCAACGTTCACTTGTGGAGTAGCACATAAATATACATCATATCCTCTCTAGGAGGTCGGGCTACTCCCACACTCTATGGCCGAACATAAATTGAATTGAAATGTCGTTCTGTCCCCTTCTGCATAATCTAACTCAATTCCGCCATAGTGACGGAGACAGGTGTCTGATTGTGTCCCTACTGCTCGTTTGGTGCGGGCAAATGCGGATGACGGCACGTGGTCAATGGAGTGGCACAAAATAAAAATTAACGTTACAATTGCTGCTGACAGGAAACCTAGTCCTATCATCCACCTCCAACTCCCAAACATATTAAACTTTTGTCTTAAACCTTTAGATAAAATGAAAATAGCAAGCTAAACCTTCTGTTTAGTAACCGAGTCCCTTATTGTTATATTGCAGGCGGTAACACCCCTGGGAAAGTTTCTGACCCTATTGTCTTGTTTCTTTAACTCAACTCTATAGCAAATTGTATACACTGGAAAACACTATGTATAGTAAGTAAAAATGTAAACAAATATTAATTGTCTAATACAAATCCTAATCTCCCTACACTCGGGTCTGTCCTGTGACACCCAGCTTAATCATTGCCCGCATAAACACCCCTAGAATGACACACCACCCCAATATGTACAAACTTAATTAGGTTTTTTCATTCTTTGCTCACATCTGCTGGATGTTGTCTTTCTTTCTTTGATGGTTTGGCACACCACGTGTAGGAGAGGAGCGCTTATTTCACCTCCTCCCGTCTCCAAGTCTTCTTTCTTTGGGCCCCAGGGGTAGACTGCCCTGGTGCCCTGGGGCCTCATGTACGAATACTTGCGTGGATTTCCTACTAAAACTTGGCGTACGCCAAAACCCGGAAACTGTCGTACGCACAAAAAAATTCAGATGTATCAAAGTGTGCGTACGCATGGATCCAAGCACGTTTCTTTTGTACATCCCAATCAACATGGAATTCAGCGCACGTGCAACTCCTCCCTGTCCACGCCCCATTTACATATGCAAATCTATTTAAATAGGCCCTGGACCTAAGATTCACCTCTTTGTCCGATCAGATAACGCGACGAACAAAGGAAAGAAAATGAATTTCACAGAGTCTAAACTAGATAGTGAATAAAGTGGAGATTCTGTTTGGTACCCTGTCAACAGGGATAAATATGACCATAAAAAGACATGAGTGGGAGCGTGTGTGTGAGGCTGTAAATGCCGTGGGATCCGAGCAGCACACACACAGGTGTGGACAGGTGTGACGCTGCGGCTGACATTTTACTCCCCGCTTTTACTGACAAGAATACTGAACACAGGGAGACAATCATGGGCTTGTTAGAAAGCTCTGTAGCTCTAATTTCACAAGCGGAAAATAAAGAAAACCAAAAACATGATATTTGAATGCGCACATGCCCAAATATGCTTTGGCACACTGGCACGGCTTCTGGGTAAGTAAAGAGTTTATTCATTTAATTGTCCCGTATGTAAACCAGCATTACATACAGGGCAATTAAACGAATAGAAGCCAACCATCGCGCACCGTGCCAGCCTCCAGCCTGTTCCCAACCATGCTGTTAGTCATAATGAATGAGTCGTGCGTTTAACCAGGCCACCTTGCCACGATGTTAGTTAGCTGCATTTGCGCATCACATATGATTTGAACATTGATGGAATAAAAATGTTTCCTACTTGGACAAACAGCTCCCGCTGGAATGCCCCTGTTGCCAGGAACCCCAGCGTATAGTCAGCACAACCCCGAGCTACTCGCCGGCCCCCGTTGCGCTCTCGGGCCGGCCGCAGCTCTGCGCACAGTTCCAGTAACACTGGCCTTGGTAACCGAAATCGGCTTATGAGCCAATTATCATGGTTTGCAAGTAAATCCTCGCGTTCCTTAAATCGCTCACGTTTGCAAGGTCCTCTAACAACGCTAACGCTGCCTTTGTTAATATAATTTTCTTCATCCCATTACGCATGCTTTTATATCCACCTATATAATTGCAAACATGTGGGTGTGTTAATTGTTCATAACTGTGTCTCTGATGTGCACATCACTCTGATGACTACTTGTTTTGACATTATTAACAGTTTCCCAGCGTCACCTCTAAGTGTTGCCAAAGGAACAATAGCTGTAGAAACGTGCGTACGCCAGCTATGAAATTGGTGTGGGGCACGCACATTTCTACGATCATTTCACGTTTGATACATCTGAATGTGAGCGTGGAAAAGGACGTACGTTTTTTGCGTACGCAAGCTTTGTACATGAGGCCCCTGATCACCACCCGGGGATTATTCTGCCCCTGTGCGGGTGGGATCTATTTCTGAGCCAGCCGGCTCAGTGCTCTCAGCTTGAAGATCCTTTTGGACCTCAGTTAGGGAACGTTGTGGTTCCTCAGCCACGGCACACTGGCTCCAATGGAACCATGTCTCGCCTTTACCCTTCAGACGCACAGCGTGGGAGGTCCTCTCCGTGACCTGAAATGGCCCTGTCCAGCGCGGTTCGGACCACTTTCATTTGATGACTCTCAACCAAACCCACTCTGCTTCTGGAGGTGCTGTCTTTGTGGCATTCTCTTGCTGGGCCTTCACCTGCTTGGAAAATGCTGACACCAAGCCCTGTAGTTCATGAAAGTAAACTTTAGAGGTTAGATTTTGATCATCACTTCTCATCAGAGGTAACTTAGAGTATGGTCCGGGGAAAGCCCTCCCCGTCTGGAGTTCATGTGGGGTGAACCCAGTACTCTGATTGACTGAGCTCCTAATAGACATAAGAGCCAGAGGCAGCGCCTCTACCCAATTTAATTTGGTCTGTGCACAGATTTTTGCCAATTTGCTTTTTACCGTTTGATTCATTCGTTCCACTTTTCCTTGTGACTGTGGGTAATAGACAGTGCCAAAAGAGTGTTTTAACCCCAACATTACCTCTACCTGCTGGAGATCGTGGTTTTTGAAATGTGTTCCATTATCGGATCTGATCTTTTCAGGAAAACCATGCCGTGGGATATACTGATTTACCAGAAACTTGTTTACCGACTTACCATCTTCCTTCTTGGTGGGACATGCCTCTGGCCAACCTGTATACGCATCCACACACATCAACACATACCTGTACCCTCTGACTGAGTCTATCATATCCGTGTAATCTATAATAATTTCTCTCCCTGACTTTGTCTCTAAGGGATACCTACCTGGTTTTGGTCTGACAGTTACTGACAGTACTGGGCCAAATCTTTTAAGAAAGGATGCCACCAATTTTCAAGGTTTCTCGTCATTTGGACTGCTCCCACATGTCCTACTCCATGTGCCTCCTCCATGACCGTCTTACGCAGCCCCAGGGGTTAAATGGGACGGCCATCTGGTCCTCTCCAGAGGCCTTCTGTCTCTATGGCCCCTCTGACTTTCCACATGGTTTTCTCCTGTGGAGAAGCTTTGGCCTGTAATTCAGTTAGTTGTGTCATGTCCAGTCTTGGCTCCAGTTCTGTCTCTGAGGTCATTAAAACCAATTTTGTCGAGTAACCTGCTGCCTGTTTTGCTGCTTGATCTGCTGCATTGTTACCTCTTGCCACTTTAGTATTACCGGTGTCGTGTCCTTTGCACTTTCTTAGGGAGTAGCAGTGCTTCTGCAATTTTTTTCATCTCTGTCTCATGTTTAATGGGTTTGTTGGTTATTGTCAAAAAACCTGTCCTCATCCATTGTCCTAGTTCTACGTGAACTGCTCCTGCTGCATAGGCTGAGTCTGTATATATGTTGACTTCCTGGCCCTGTCCTAGCTTCAATGCCTCTATTACTGCCACTACCTCTGCTCTCTGTGCTGATTGCTGTCCTTCCAGTCTTTCTGCCTTTTGTATCACTATGTCTCCGCCTATGTCTTCCACTACCGCATAAGCTGCTTTCAGACCTTCCTGTTTATGTCTAACACAGCAACCATCTGTATACAAATCTCTAGCTCCGTCTATCGGTGTGGCCTGCAAGTCTGTCCTCACCTTTTCTTCCTTCAATATCTTCTCTGCGCATTCATGTGGCTCTCCTGTCCCTATTTGATCTGCCATGTTAATTCCTTTGTGTGTGAACAAAATGTTTGGCGCTTCTAATACTTTGCTAAGTCTCCTTTGTCTCAGTTTTGTAAGTGTAAATGCCTGTGAGTTCACATATACAACTACACTGTGTGTTGTTAAAATGTGTAGCTGGTGTCCCATTACCATATGCACAGTTTTTTTTGTTAGCTTAGCTATCCCTACTGCGTGTTGGGTGCATGGTGGGTGCCTTCTTTCCATGTTATCCAGCATGACACTTATGTACATCAGTATTACTCTATCTCCCCCTTTTCTCTGGAACAGAATGCCATTAACACAGTTTTCTGTTCCAGAGACATCTAGGTAGAATGGTAACCGATAGTCCGGTGTAGCTAGCTCAGCAGCCGTTGCAAGTGATTGTTTAAATGAGATAAACGCTGCTTCAGCCTCCTGAGTCCACTCCAAATTTGCGGTCAGGTTACCCTGTTGTCTAACAAGGTCTCTTAGTGGTTGTGTCAGTCCGGTGTAGTTGGCTACATAGCTACGGCTGTATCCTGTCAAACCTAAAAAGGAGAGCATGTCTTTTACCTTAATTGGCTTAGGGTGGTGTAGAATAGTTGATCGGTGTTCTGGAGACATGCTGACCCCCTTTTGTGATATCATACTAGGAATGAGACCTGCTTTTTGGTAACCTGAAGTTTGGTCTTGCTTACCTTGAAACCTTTGTTTGCTAAATGTTGTAGGACGGAACGTGTCGTGTTGATACAAGAGGCTGCAGTAGGTGCGGCTACCAGTAGATCATCTACATATTGTACTAATGTTATATCATCAGGCAAAGGACAGTCACTCAGTGCTTCTTTGAGTACCTGATTAAATAGACCAGGAGAAAGTGCAAACCCTTGTGGCAGCCGAGTATACTGCAACTGGTATCCTTTGTAGGTAAATGAAAACAAATCTCTGCATTCTTCTGCTAGGGGAAGACAAAAGAAAGCATTAGCCAAATCTATGCAGGTAAACCAACTTTGAGAGGGGTCCAGGTTTGCTAAAGTCACATATGGGTTCGGTACCGGTACAGTGGGTGTGGTCAAAATGTTATTAATTGCCCTAAGGTCATGTGCCATGCGGTATTTACCTGTCCCTTACTTCTCCACAGGGAGGATGGGTGTGTTCCAGGTTGACTGAGAGGGTTCTAACACACCCTTCTCAATTAGTCATTCTATTGTGTCCTGGATCCCTGTCTAGGCCAGTGGTTTGTGGGGATATTGACGTACCCACAATGGTGTATCAGTATTAATCAGAATGATCAGAATGTGATAGGCGCGCAATCTGTTAGCCCTACATCTGTGGGACCTTGTGCCCACAGATGGTCAGGTAATTTGTCAATCATTTCTGCTGTCAGGTAGTGGTCTGTCGTGTTCCATGACAGCAGAATTAGATGCTATTATCACTACTTTGTACGTTTTAGCCAAGGCGGAGTACTGTACTTGTGGTATGTTAGTATTCTGCCAATCAGTCTGGATTTTTTAATCTTTTCCTCAGATTTACCCCTGCAGCTACTCCTTCGGGTGCCACATAAATATTTTGAATTTCAATTGTCCAGCTTTTACCTTCAAGCTGGTCCTGAAATTTGTCTTGATACCAATCTGTCTGCAATCTGTTATAAAAGATTGTAACGTGAGGGGGATCAGGAAGAGAGACATACGGCTCGAGGTGGGCGATCCAGGGCCTGCACTCCTGATAAACAGAGAGGATACCACGTTTCTCTGGAGTTTCAGGTGTTAGCATTCCCCAGTAGATGTCAGCATACTGTTCTTTCACAGGTCTGAGGAGATACTGCCCTCCTGTGTTAGTACTGGCATACTGAAACTCAGTTCCATCTGGCAGAGTTACCACTAGTCCATCGGGGTGACAGAGAATAGATACCCCCAGCTTAATGAGGAGGTCTCTTCCCAATAAGTTCATCGGTACTGTAGGTGAGTGCATGTATGGATGTTTTATAGTCTGTCCACCCAACTGGGTAAGGAGTGGCACTGTGATTGGCAGAGTCTGTTTTTCCCCAGAGAAGCCCATTACCGTGGTAGTCTTTGTTGACAGTGTGTTTGGGGGCGTGTGGATCAAGGTGGAACAAGTGGCCCCGGTGTCTACTAAAAACGGCAGTTTTTTTGTTCCCACCCTTAGGGACAGCATTGGGTCTGCCATATTAATGCTGTCTGGGTCTCTCTGCGGGGCGTGTCATTGGTGCTGATACGTTCCCCAGTTCTCCCATTGGTCCCATTCTGACACTGGCAGTTGGCGCTTTACAGGGTGGGTGGTGCATTGGCCTTTGATTGGGCATGGCACGGTGTCTGAGCCGCAGGGTAGAGGCCGTCCATCTTGTCCCCATTTACGTCCAGCCGGGTTTGGGTTACCCGGAACTTCCCTGGGATACAGGCAGGGACAATCACGTGCCCAGTGTCCCTGCCCCCCACAGTAGTAACAGCGGTCTCCTCTCGGGACTCCTCTTAGTGGTCCGCCCCTTTCTCGACCTTCTCTCCACATGCCTCTACCTCTCATTGGTCCGGCTCCACCTCCCCGTGCCGCTCAGCGGCTACCATCACCTTAGCGTGTGTTTTTTTTTTTTATCATTTACGTTTTGTTTCGCCTTAAGTATCTGCATCCTCAACAGCTGTGTCTGTAGATCTTTAATTGTGTCTTGCTCGCCCTCATGTGTGTCTTGTGCTCTAGATAAATGGTGTATAAGATGTTTTTCCCACACATGTGGCTCACACCCTAACATCGTCCGGATTATTTTTTATAGCATTTCTCACTGCCTCTGGAACACCTTCTAAAATGGCCTGTCTATACCACTCTCTCTGTGCCCCTGCCTTCCCTGGATGACAGCCTGTATGTTTTACCCACGTGTCTTTACCTTTATCTAAGAACTCATGTGGGTTCTGTTTTGGATCCCATTTTAGCTTGGGCATAACTGCTGCATTAGGGAGGGGGTACTTCTCTCTCATCACTCTCCCTATTCATGTGCTAACTCGCGTGAACGGCGTGCTATCATCTGTAAGTTGAATTTGGGTCTGTTGTTCAATCTTGTGTACATCTGCCCCTGTCAAGCATCTAGCTATCACTGCTCTGAAATTTCCTAGAGCTAACCTGTGACATGCTGTGAGACTGTCCAACTGGCTTAGTCATAAACCTCCACCTTCTGCTACTGGTGGTAATTTATCCACTAGGGCCTGTACGTCACCGATTCCAAAGGGGCGATATTTATAATGGTTTCCTGTGCCAATTAAGGGGTATTGGGACACCAAGAGCTGTGTAGGATTTTTGTGGGATCGGGTCATCATGCGGTGGGTTCTACCTGTGGCCTGATCAAGCCCATAACGGTCAGTTATGTTAGTTAATAAATCCTGTTCCTCTTCTTCCCCTGGCTGTTCTGCTCCTTCTGCCTCCCACATCCTTTTCATGAACCCTGTGACGTCCGCCTTTTCCCTCTTTTTCGGCCCATCCTCCCACTTCCCAACTGCAGAGTGTTGCAGAGCATTTAGCCCACAAGATAAATTAAGTCCTTTTGACACAAATGAGCAGTGGCTCTACACAAGACCCCACCGAAGCTCCTTACTCTCTCTAAGGCTGAGGATGCTGATTTGGTCCACTTCTATCCATGATCTTATTCTTTCTATCACTACCCAAAGCTCATGACAATAGATGAGATTTGGAACAAAGTGGACTGGGTAAATCAAGACGGTCTGGTACAATGTCCACAGTACTGCAGATGTTGCATCAAACTGTTAGTCAATCTCATGCTCCATGTTCCTACACGAGTGAACAAGACCCAGATGTATTGGAACTTGGGGCAGCAACTCGCTCCTGGTGGAAGGATTCCACTGTTTTCCGGCAGAGAACCATAGCCTCAGAGTTGGAGGTGCTTAACTTCATCCCGACTGCTTTACGCTGGGCTGCAAATTGCCCCAGTGAGTGCTAATGGTCACAGTCAGATGAAACCAACAGAACCATATCATCTGCAAACAGCAGAGATGTAATTCCAAGGTTCCCAAACCGGACATCCTCCTCACCCTGGCTGCGCCTTGAGATCCGGTCCATGAATATCTTGAATGGGATCAGAGACAAGGGGCAGCCCTGGCCAAGTCTAACACCCACTAACTTTGTGCCAAGAAAACAGATACAACTCTCACTTTGGTTATACAAGGACTGGATCACTTGTACCAATGGCCCTGGTACCCCATACTCCCTCAGTACTCCCCACAGGAGTACCCAGAAACCATGGCCGTAAGCCACACAAAGCACTAATTGGTCAAATCCCCATGACCCCTCAGCACCCTTGCAAGGCTAAAGAGCTGGGGCCTCATGTACAAAGCTTGCGTACGCACAAAAAAGTGGCGTACGTCCTTTTCCACGCTCACGTTCAGATGTATCAAACGTGAAATGATCGTAGAAATGTGCGTGCCCCGCGCCAATTTCATAGCTGGCGTATGCAAGTTTCTACAGCTATTGTTCCTTTGGCGACACTTAGAGGTGACGCTGGGAAACTGTTAATAATGTGAAAACAAGTAGTCATCAGAGTGATGTGCACATCAGAGACACACTTATGAACAATTAACACACGCAGGTGTTTGCAATTATATAAGTGGATATAAAAGCATGCGCAATGTGATGAAGAAAATGATATTAACAATGGCAGCGTTAGCGTTGTTAGAGGACCTCGCAAATGGTGCAATCCGACGTGAGAGAGTATTTAGGGAACGCGAGGATCTACTTTCAAACGATGATAATTGGCTCATAAGCCGATTTCGTTTGCCAAGACCAGTGTTGCTGGAGTTGTGCGCAGAGCTGCGGCCGGCCCTAGAGCGCAACACAGCGAGGAGCCAGGGGTTGCCTGTGTCCACACAGGTGCTGACCACTCTGGGGTTCCTGGCAACAGGGGCATTCCAGCGGGAGCTGGCCTGATCGGTCAGGAGTGTGCCAGTCAACCCTGAGCCGAGCCATGCCAGCTGAGTGGGACGGAATCAATGTCATCCAGGTACATCAAAATTCCCATACATTTGCAGCGAGAGCCGGTTTCCCTAATGTAATCGGAGCCAGGCGCGCAGATAGGTTTGAGAAACTGGGGGGGACGAAGCTGCACCCCCCCCCCCCCACCCCCCACCCCCGACGCCGTACGCCCTGATCAGTCGGTCCGGCTCCCCCTCTACCTCGTCATCCCCCCGCCCACGGGGGCGCCCGCTCCGCTGTCTTAATGAGCGGTATCGAAAATTCGCCAGGGTATTGTCGGGCGCTCGTGGCGCCCCCCACGAAATGGCGCCCCGGGCGGCTGCCCTGTCCGCCCGTACCTAAAACCGCTACTGGCACACACCTCAGTTAACCGAATATTATGTTAATTCATTTTTTGGTTTCCTCGTGATGCTTGAATCAGAAGATTTTATGAAGACAAAGTTTAAAAAAACAAAACAAAAACGTTAAGCTACATAAAAGTGGGTGGGACGGATCTACGGTCATTCAAAAGTGGGTGTGTCATGACACACCTGACACACCCACTAATTGCGCCCCTGATCGGAGCTATTGACTGCACACACATTGCTATAAAAGCGCAGTCACAGGATGAATTTGTTTATGTTAATAGGAAACATTTTCATTTAATCAATGTTAAAATTATATGTGATGCGCAAATGAAGCTAACTAACATCGTGGCAAGGTGGCCTGGTTCAACGCACGACTCATTCATTATGACTAGCAGCATGGTTGGGAACAGGCTGGAGGCTGGCACGGTGCGTGATGGGTGGCTTCTGGGTGAGTAAATACCAATGCAATCCATGTGCGCATTCAAATATGTTTTTGGTTCTTTATTTTCTGCTGGTGAAATTAGAGCTACAGAGCTTTCTAACAAGCCCCAGATTGTCTCCCTGTGTTCAGTAAAAGCGGGCGTAAAGTTGGAAATGTCAGCCGTGGCGCACTTCTGAATTCATTAAGTGTGGCTCATTTAAGTGGTGCATTGTATTCTGCCTTCATCTGACCCCAGGGGACCGTGGCTACCCCCTAAAAACGTGGCTGATGACCCCTCTTACCGACCCAAACACCGACCAAGAGAGGAGGTATAATGACCTCCATTCCCGCACTCGAGCGGTCGTGGAGAGGGCAATCGGCCTGCTGAAGGGACGGTGGCGCTGCCTGGACAGGTCGGGGGGGGTTCTGTTATACAGACCTGAGAAGGTGTGCCGCATTGCCTGTGGCGTCCTCCACAACGTGGCATTATTCATGTCGCTTAGTACATTGATCAATTGATCAAGACGATCATTTATTCCACTGATGCCTCTCACGATCTGCTCCTGTGTCTCCAGCACAGCTTGGGTGAGGACACGGCCAGTGGGACAGGCGTTAGCAGCAGGCGTGGAGCTGCCGGGGCCGGTGGAGCTGCTGGGGCTGGTGGAGGAGCCGGGGCTGGTGGAGCTGCCGGGTCCTCACCTTGCTTATCGTCTATTGTGGAATAAAAAATAAACATACAGTACATGAATCAAAGTGTTTAGTAGCCTGGCATCTTTACGCACGAGCTATATGTATTGTGAGCAGACAATTGTATGACCAGTATATTTACAACATGAGTTTAGCATATTTACCTTGGAGATGATCAGTGTCACCTTCATGGGCTCCCACCACTACGGTGAGAGCTAAGTTCAGATTCTGTGCGCTGCTCGGACCCGACGGCATTCACAGCCTCACAAACATGCTCCCACTCACGTCGTTTGCGTTTTGCGCAGATTCCTGTCGACAGGGTTCCAAACAAAACCCCCCTGCGCATCTCGATTTCATTCACGAGCACCTCAAGCTCAGATTCGGTAAAATTTCGCTTCTTACCTCTACCCATTGTGTTTTTTGGATCTCAACGGAGAGAGAATCTCAGGTCCAGCGCCTATTTAAATAAATTTGCATATAAATGGGGGCGTGGACAGGGAGGAGTTTCGCACATCTGCATGTGCGCTCAATTCCACGTTGATTGGGATGTACAAAAGAAACGTGCTTGGATCCATGCGTACGCACACTTTGATACATCTGAATTTTTTTGTGCGTACGACAGTTTCCGGGTTTTGGCGTACGCCAAGTTTTAGTAGGAAATCCACGCAAGTATTTGTACATAAGGCCCCTGGTCCGTTCTTCCACAGCCAGGACAGAATCTGCATGGCTCCTCCTAAAACTAGGGTTCAACAATCATTTGGAGCCTTTCTCATTTCCAGCACCCTGAAATAAACTTTCCCAGGGAGGCTGAACAGTGTGATATGCCGCTGGTTGGAGTACACCCTTCAGTCTCCTTTGTTAAAAATGGGGACCACCAGCCTGGGTTGTCACTCTACAGGTACTGTGCCTGTTCTTTACAACATTGAACGGTATGTCAGCCAAGGTAACCCAACAATGTCCAAAGTTTTCAGCATCTCAGGGCAAATCTCATCCACTCCTTGCGCCTTACCGCTAAAGAGCTTTCTAACTGACTTGGTGACCCCTGCCAGGGGCTGAGGCTTTCCCTGAGTCTTCAGGCTCTGCCTCTTCCACAGAGGACATGTAGGTTGGGTTCAGGAGTTCCTCAAAGTGTTCCTTCCCCCGCCAAACAATATACCCAGTCCAGGTCAGCAGCTCTCCACTCCCCTCCTGGTTCTCGTTCTGGCTCGAAGAGGGTGATTCTTGGGGGGCCTTCACAAAATATGAAACAAATATTAATTATCATCCCCCTTTATTGTGAAGCTCTAACATGGTATCACCCCTGACAGAATTAATGATGTTATAGAGTACATAATATGCTCAGCACTGGGGGTGCCCCTTTCTCACACAATGGTTTCATTTGACAGGTAAGATACTAACAGACAAAAGAAGTTTTATGAACTCCATAACTAACTAACCATACTAAACATAACTGTGTAATGAAAATGGCAATAAGAGTAAGTGAAATAACATGAATGTCTATCATTACTGTGTTAACTTTAGGATTTACATATAACAATGAACAGCACTTATTAAACATAGGTGTGGTAATGAAAGCTAGAATATACAAGTAACACATCTTGTAGTACAGACCACCAAAAATTCTCCAATGCCACTTGAATAGAAATTTTAGAATTTGAGTGAATTCGTCCTTTAAGTTCTGTGCAGTCTTTGCCATTAGACATTTATATAGTTAAACCTCTAATCTTTATAACTAGAAGCTCTGCTGCCTCAGGACTCAATCTTTTATCATGTTGACT
Source organism: Collichthys lucidus (assembly GCA_004119915.2). Lineage (NCBI taxonomy): Eukaryota > Metazoa > Chordata > Actinopteri > Sciaenidae > Collichthys > Collichthys lucidus. The sequence continues at coordinate 3,884,241 of CM014094.1, forward strand.
GCTTAGAACTGTGTTCTACCTGCTTTCTGTCACTCCACTTTTCCTGTGCTACATTTATCATCCACTCATTGCCTAGTTCTCTTATTAATATATACTATTCTCCATCTACCCCTTTGTCTTAACCATCTACACCATCACCCTCCTTTTTTCCCCCTGTGCTCTCCCTCAATCACAGCTCTGATTGATGTTGTGATTGCCGGGCTGCAGTTGTTACAGGGTGACTATACAAAGAGGCTAATTTATGTAGCCAATCTAGTGTTCATTTGTCAAGCATCACTCATCATTTGTGGAGCCTGCTGGACACGCTGCTGCCAGTCTCTGAGGGCCTGACATATGTTGTTTTGTTGTTTTGATTGCAATTAGAGGATGTGTCTGCCTATTAAAGAAGCAGTGGAACGTGACTGCTGCAATATGGCCACACCTTAGTGCTACTGGAGAAAGAAAGAACAACAGAGGAAAGACGGGGGGAAGGAGGATTTGTGTGGCTGTGAAAAAGTTTGTCGAAATGGTAAAGATTATTGTCACTGTGAAGAAGAAGGCAAACAAAATAGTACTGTAATACATCTAGCGGCAATAATAAGAGTCTACAGTGAAGCTAGCTGCTCACTGAGGGTGTACTCACAATGTGAATGATACCAGGCTAACAGGCTCACAATACAGTACAAATGGTAAGCTGATATGATGTTTACCATGTGCATTTTTTTTAGTTTAGTGTGTTAGTATGTTGCTAACTAGCCCTAAACATAAAGTACAGATTATAATAGATTAGATAATCTGACAATTTAGCATGGTCATGGCGCTACAGAAAAAAAAAGTCTGGAGATTTTTGAAGTAATCCTCTGGGAACCATCAGTGTCCAGTGTACAAAATTTAGTCCCATTCCATCTTGTAGATGTTGAGATGCAGGATGACATGTAAATATCAACCTGTTTTTTGTCCACTTGAATTAGTTCAAGCCCTTCACACACACTGCTTTTCTAATGAGTGCATATATTGTTCATGTATGGCCAAATTCAGATCTAAATATCTTAAATTCTTGAGGGGTTTCCAAAGATGCTAAATACAGTACGTGCAACTGAATTTGAGGTCTAAATAAACAATGGAACTTAAAAAATATATAAATTTGATGACATTGTTGTTTTTGTGTGGACTCTCAAAAAGATTAGCGACTTCTTTGTGGAAGCAAATTAAGATTAGAAAATAAACCTTTTAGTTACAATTGCACTATATTTCTGTGTAACACAACTGTTTTCTTATTGCCTAATAATAAGCCTAATAATAATTTATCACATAGTAACCAGCACCTTTAGTTACACGTTGTACACTCATGTATGCTTGATGTATGTGTTTGAGACACAAAACGTACATTTTTTCTTTTATCTTAACATGAAAGCTACTTTGGAGTATGATGTATAATTAGGAGGTTAGGTTTTAAAACATTAAATAAAGAAACATAACATGGAGATATTATTACTGACTTGTTTTCAAAGATTAGTGATATTCTGAACTCAGAGATGAGCTGATCTATACTGGCATCTCGACACATCTGGCCCAAACACAACTGTTACACTCATTATTTATGGTGCACGTTGACTTCCCTTCACCAAGGATTCACACAAACACACACAAAGTACACACACTAACCTAGAGTATCTCGTATGTCTTTCCCAGCAGTTGCTGTGCTGTCCTGCACTTTTTTTTCATCCTGTACTCCTCCTGTCAGTCTCTGTGGCTCACCTGAGCAGCTGCCACCAACAGCACTGAAAATGAGTCCATCAGGGACACACAGACACACACACACACTTGTACAAACCCGCCTTATTAGCTGCTCCAGATTGGCCAACCTGAGGCCCAGATGACTGTGACCTCCCCGCGCCCCCTAAATGCAGAGTTATTGTGATTAAAGCATGATTGGCAGCACTGGTTATTAATTCTAATCTTGGGCACATATGCGGGGTGGTGGGCAGAGGGCAGGCGGTGGTGTGTGCCAGGCGGACGCCACACGGAGGCTAATTCACTCTGACATGCTATCAGAGCACGGTCACACACACTCCACATGTTCCCCCGACACACAGGCACTGCCTATATGCTGCACACACCGGCCCCCCCTCTAATGCACAGGAGAGGGGAGGCGAGGAGAGAAGGTTATCCTTTAACAAGACATACGCACGCACACAAATTTCGCAGCACTCCGACACAAAAGTGGCATTTCCTGAAAAACCATTAAGGCGCTCTGTACCTTCAAGTACATCATTTGAAAGCAGGAGGCCCACGTGTTAAGCAAATCAAAGGTCTTACATTTCATTCACACCACTTAGAGGCAGAAACTGGATTATTTTGAAAATATATTTTTCTTTCCTCAAGGTAAAAGCCTTGAAGCAAATGATGTCTCATCCGTCTTAATAAGTCTCTTCAAGGGTTAAGATGTCTTCTCGGAGGCTGCAAATTATGGGAGCGGTATTACAGGAGGAATGGACCAAGTCTGATCACTCATCAGGGGGATGTCAGCATCACAGAGCCTAATGAAAATAACAGAGGTTTAAAAGTCAGTTATTATAACTAGGATGACTTATTATTCTTGTAATAATTTGGTAAGCATATAACCGGATACAAATGAATGGTTATGACTTTTTTTAGCTTTCCTGGTCTATACTGAATGTCAAAAATGAAATGTCTTCTTCCTTTTCAGCACGTGTGTCTGCATGCAGCGGATCTGTGATGAAAATCTAAGCAGAGTGTTGTTAAGGAGAGCAGGAGGAGGTACTCATCTTTCTCCTGCAGGGGGCATTGCAATATCATGCAAGTGAGAGTGCACTCACACCTTGTGTGACTTGAAGGAGTGTCATGGTGAGTTAGTATTCACTTTATCAGCAAATATACCTCACCTGTATGTCACCCTGTGCAGACTGGACACACACACGGTCATACAAATAGTCATTTATCTCTTGATTGAACAGTGTTGTATAAAAATCTATAATATACAGCCCGGGGTCAAAGGTGTTTTTAGTTGTTATCCACTGTGGTTAGGGGTTTGTAGATGGGGCTGGAACCCCTCTGTGTGGAGTTGTGCATGTTCTCCTTGTGTCTGTGGGTTTTCTGGGTTCTCTGGCTTCCTTCAACAGTGCAGAGATGTTAATCAGTATCTCTAAGATCTAAGATGCAAGTGATCGGAAATGATTGTTTGTCTCTATGTGTCCAGGTTGCCGACATCAGGCTCAAAGTCAGCTGGGATCGGCTTCACCCCCCCCCCACTACCCTGATAAGGATAATCGTTTCAAGCATTTGAATTAAATGTATAAGATGTATAAGTGCACTCCTCCATGCACTGGACAGCATACACCAGATTTTATTTTTCTGGGTGTGAGGTGTACAGTTTTTAGGGTGTACCACTTTCTGTCTAAGTGTGTTGTTGGGTGTTAAATGTTTCTGGGATTTGATGCTTGTTGAAGATCCAGTGAAGTTTTTCAGATAAGCCAGATATATGGTATATAATGTCCTAATGTCTATCTTTCTTTTCTTCATCACCTCTAGTGTTGTCCTTCCTGGATCTTGTGGCCACTTTCTCAAAGGTCCAGTCCAGTCTTGAAGCAAGATGACCTGCATGACTGAGAACCTCCACAGACTTAATTGTCATGTATGAATTTTCATGGTGATCCATGTCAGGATTCAGGTCTTCATGTGGCATGTGTAGAGTGCTTTCTTGTTTGCGCTTTCTCATGTGATTAAGTGCCTAACCGCTGGCCTTCAAAATTCTTTTTCCTTGCATTCCAAATTTATTGCACAACCATTTGAATTTCAAGATCAACACCTCCAACCTGTATTATTATTATTGTTCCTGCATTTTACTTGGTAAAATACTGTACCACTTCTCCACAATGACTTCCACTGCAGCTGTAACACATGCTTAGACAACAACAAAGGTGTCAGGTGTCCTAAAGGTGCACTCATTTCTCAGAGCTCAGGAAGGAAACTCTTTGAACGGTAGCTCATCTAAAAAAAACAAACACAAATAGAGCTAAGACTAATAGAGTGACAGAAGTCAGTGAAGTAAGAGTGCAGAGTCTCTATAGGAGAGGACGTTGATTATAACTAATAGGCGCAGTGCATTATGGTGCATTATGTTGGCTGGTCATAAACAGTATGGAGTCGAGGACTGAGGTGAGAGCGCTTTAACAGGCTCCCACCATCTGCACGTCAACGTTTAATGACAGCAGCACAGGGCCGGGTGACAGCAGCATTCTCTGCATTATTAAAGCAACGCACACACACACAGACACACAGACACACACACACACACACACACACACACACACACACACATAGACACTCAAAACACATTGAACACTCAATAATGATACCCGGGGGCTTGAATTTGAATAAAATAATCTTATCATTATCCTTTCCCGTCTTGTCGCCTAATTTTCTCTTTTTTCTTCTGCTTTTTCTCTTTTCCTTTTTCACTCTCTCCCTTCTCCACTCACTCCCTCCTCTCCTCATCTTTTCTCCTCTCTTTCCTCCCCATTCCTTGCATTAATTCATTCTCTTTGCTAAAACATAACCTCATGTTTGCTACTCTTTGCCCCTCATCTCCCCTTTCTTCCTCTCCCTGCTCTTCATCAGCACATCTGGAGGTGTCATTTGAAACACCCATCCCTCCAGGACCTAAAACATAAACACACACATAAACATAAACACACACACACACACACACACACACACACACACACACACACACACACACACACACACACACACACACACACACACTCATATCTCCTACAACCCATCCATCTGTACATCTATTCTCCCAACTATTTGAACCACTTCAGTTGTAGTCATGAATCCTGTTTGCAAGTAAAAGTCAGAAATGCAACAGAAAAGGGCCTCAATTAAACAGCATATAATGAAGTTCTCAGACATATATTGGACGAGAAGTGGGGTGCACCCTGGACAATTCGTCAGCCCAAGGCATAGGCATATAGACATTTGCATTCTCACCTACAGCCAATTTAGAGTCACCAATTAATCTATTATGTGCATGAAGCTGAGAGGGCTGGGATTTGGGAGACATCCCCTGCATCCTCTCCCTAGCCGACCAATCCACTGGGGACAATTGCCCTGGCCTGGGCATTTAAACTGCAGCCACCTGAGTTTGTGAGCTCACCTCGATATTCGAAATTGTGAACGTTAACTTTGGTTAAATCGTGTCGTTTGAGGAGGTTTGTTTTGTGTTGAATTACTGGGACTGGGCAGGGTTTAGTTTAGCTATAGATCTACTAGATCTTCTGTTAGACTCTGTTCTGTTAGTTCAGGGGTGCTGCTTTGATGTGTATTTTGTTATTTAGTATAAAATTTAGACAGTAAGGTTTTTGTTTCTTGTTTTGGTTTACTATTTAGATATTATAGACTCTGGTTAGAGTTCTCTTTTTGTCATATTTGTTTGTTCGTTTAAACAGCACTCGCTCGCCCTTTGTTCCCTTTTGCCTCACCTCCTTTTGTTGAAACAATTTGAACTTTCACTTAATAAAATACCTTTGTTTATTAACCACAACATCTTGGTTTTATGTTACTTCCTCATACCCCTTTTCCTGGTCGTAACAGTGCATGTCTTTGGACTGTGGGAAGACTTGTAGTACCCGGACAGAACCCACGCAGACATGGGGAGATCATACAAACTCCAGGCAGAAAGGCTGAGATTCAACTTTCTTGCTGTGAGGCGACAGTGCTAACCACTGCACCATCGCGCTGCCCGAAAATGACATCATATGGCAGGGGTCGGCAATTAGCGGCCCGCGGGCCAGAACTGGCCCGCCATCAATTATATCTGGCCCGCTAGATGACGTTGATTTATTTTAATATATACATATATATTTTTAAATATATCTTTTAAACCTCATGTTTCCCTTCAAAATACAACAATTCCACAGATTTCACAACATTTATTGAAAAGTAGCTGATAAGTAACGTGACAAAACAGCAGCCAGAACATCCTCGCAGCCTCTTTACTTGACGCACAGGTCGGAACACTAATTGGCACGTGCGTGCGCTGTAACCTGTGGAAAATAAAAGTGTCCTGTGTCCCTCCTGCAACGGACAACGTGAACAAATATGTTTTATTAAATGAAAAAAACAAAACCAAACAAGGTCGGCAGATCTGCGCTGCTGTATACATTAATTACGGCAGGTTGCTAGGGCAGGTTGACTGTTTCATGACAGACGCAGTGGGCGTTTAAGGCCGTAAAACCCCTAACCACACACTTTTATACACCTTGTTACACGCATTTTGTACAGTGTTCCCTTAATAAATCAGGACGTAGAACATACGTGCGGTTCTCACTCAGCCAATCAGGACGCAAAAATGTATGTTATACAGGTCAATGGTGCAAAAATGTCCAAAGGATAAAGGTGGAACTTTTTCTTCTACACAGTGTAGTATAGCCCTATTATTAGATCCAAGGCAGAAATAAATTTAAAATGAAGAATTCTTGCAAAATTCTGTCCCAGTCAAAATAGTATTTTTAATTGAAAAAATGCAAAAAAAAATGTACCAAGGGGTGCATAAGGGTTAAAGGACCAGTGCGTTGGATTTAGTGGCATCTAGTGGCTGGTATAAAGGAAAAACTACAATGGTCGCAAAACATGAACAACTGACTGACTTATATGTCCATGTGTATATGTATTTAGGAATATGTACCATGAAAAAGTAATATGTAGGCTCTAGATTTTACCTCACAGTACTTAATGAAAGGGATCGACTCAAAGAGTTTAATTGAGCTGTTGTCAGTGTGACAACACCTGAAAGCGTTTCTTGGTTATGAGAATGTTATAATTTTTGACTTTAGACTTTGTTATGCTCTGTTGTCTTCATGTCGTAACCTTATCATCTCTTTGCTCTTCTTCTACTGCACAGATGAACTTCAAATATACTAAGGGACCACTCTGGGACACTTTCATAAGGTAGAGTCCTTCCTTGGTAAAGGCGGCTTTGGGTTTGTTACACAATGCCTCAACCTCAAAACAAACAAGCAAGAGGCGATCAAAATAAATAAAAACTGTCCTGAGACTGTCCGGCAAGCCAAGCTTGAGATTTGTATCTTAAAGCGGCTGCGATGCCTGAACCCGGACACCTGCAACATTGTCAGGTGGAACGGGTTCTTTTTTGACCAAGACAGGATCTGTCTCAATTTTGATCTGCTGGACCTAAGCCTGTACACATTCTTGAAAAAAAGGAACTTCGACGGCCTCACCACAGCTGAGCTGAGGCCAGTTATCGCGCAGCTGGCCACAGCTCTGTCCCACCTGGTCTCTGGGCATCAAAGCTGCAGAGCTGTCCACAGGGTACCCGCTGTACCCTGGTAACACAGGCTATGATGTGTTGCGTTTCATTTTTGAAACGCAAGGACAGCCATCAGACAACATACTGGACCGTGGATTGGGGACTGGTTACTATTTTGATAGAGACCAGACAAATGGCCAACAGCATTGGACATTTAAGTCCCCTGAGGACTTTGCTGAACAAACAGGGTTCTATGCCGAGGACACAAGTGAATATAGGCTCGAGAACCTGGATGCCCTTGTCCATGTCATGGCAGAGGAAATAGAGGGGACTCATCAGGGACTGCTGGTGGATCTCATAAAGAGGATGTTGCACTTTGACCCAGATGTACGTATAAAACCTCTGGAGGTGCTGCGTCACCCATTCTTCGACATCACATCAAGTTCCTCAGCAGACCCTGTCACTACAATGGACGATGGACCAGCTGACCTGGAGGTCAGCACCGAGAACACAGAGGAGACCGAAAACATCGAGAATATGTTGGAGGACTAGCTAGTGGACAACGGTGGATATGGACAGGCAGTGTGGAGTTTCTTTAGCAGAATAAAGAACACTGTCCAAAAGTACTTCAGCTGGAACAGACAGCCAGTTGTCAACACCCCCACTCAACCTCCCTAACTCCCTCTCGTCTAAACCAAGCTGGTCACGGCAGATGACTGTCCACCATGAGCCTGGTTCTGCCTGAGGTTTCTGCCTCCTAAAAGGAAGTTTTTCCTCACTATTGTCGCCAAGTGCTTGCTCATGGTGGTAATTTGGTTTAGACCTACTCCATGTAAATAGTTTAACTTGCGTTTTCTCCGGGTTGCTCCGGTTTACCTATGATTCTATGGTTTACTTATAACTTGATTACCTAGAATCTAAAAAAAATGTAGTTTAGAATGACATATCTGTCATCTGTCATGTAAATATTTTCTTTCTAAAGGTTTTCTCCGGGTTCCTCCGGTTTGCCTACGATTCTACGGTTTATTTAAAACTGGATTACCTAGAATCTAAAAAAATGTAGTTTAGAATGACATAGAATGACAGGGTTTCTCCCGGTTGCTCCGGTTCCTCCTATGATTGAAATAAATGTTACTTAGATGCAGTATATCTGTGTGTCTTCAGGTGTTCTCACTCTATATGTAAAGTGTCCTGACATTGTACAGTATTGATGATTTGTCATGTCTACTACAATGGACCTTTCAATTGAGACGGTGTAAAATATCAATATAATGTTTTCCATTCATGTTTGTTTTGAACCATACAGTATGAGCTATCTGTACACATACAACATGACAGTTTAGTTAATATAAAAAACAATAACACAACTACTCAAAATGCCATCAGATTAGATTCATTTTGCTTCTGTTTAAATTCATTTTTAATAAATTCGGGTTTATTATTTTTGTCCATCCACAATGACACCACAAATATAACCTATGGATACCAGAAGGTGTGACCTCTTCAGTCTTTTTTAGATCATTAGTTCTAAATATGGTGTATGCAAGAACAAAGATCTGTCCATCAGACTTGAATTATTTTTGTGAAGAAAAAATTGAAATTTAGGAGTCATAAGTACACACACACACACACACACACACACACACACACACACACACACACACACACACACACACACACACACACACACACACACACACACACACACACACACACATTACCTCTGGTGTCATTACTGTAATGTTATTTCTATGCGAATATCACATGAAAATAGGCTGCGGATGACAGAAAAGACAGAAAGGAACATCAGGAAGAAAAACTCAAAGCTAAAGGGACATGCAATGCCCAAGGAGCAGAGAGCAATCTTTCATTTATTCAATTAGCTAACGAGGCGAAGCAGCCAGACACCAACAGAGGATTGATGGTGGGGAAAAACTTCTCTCAGTAGGCGATGCTTACTCAGGACTTTTACTCCTGTCTCTCTTTGCTTCTCTGTGTCTTCCCCTTTATTCAGGAGGAACGTTCGCCAGGGGAAAGAGAGGGACCTGAACATGGGGGACCTTCAGGGTAACCTTGAGCAGCTGTTTTCTGTCTTGGAGGAACAAAATAGAACAAATGAAGACACAAGAAACACTGTATTATCCTGCAGTCTGTTCTTTTGGAACTCATCGTTATTCTAGTATAAAGTCCCAGAGTCGGCATATTCAGGACCTTCAGAACCCATCTGAGACAATGGACAATGATTGTACCACTGTGGCCAACAGCCAATATATCTGGGCTTTTAGTGTCAGTTAAGAAAATGAATGACGGATATCTAGCAATCCAAAACTTCTTCAGCAGTCCAACTAACAACTTGCAACTACGCAAGAATATTGAAAGAGAAAGAGACATATCTGCTAATCTCTTTAAACCAGGGAAGTCCAAAGTATGGCCCGGGGGCCAATCACAGCCCGCCGTCAGATTTCATGTGGCCCTAAGCTTTGTCTTCTTTGGTTAACATAATGAACCTATAAGCAGTGGTTAAATTGGCTTTTGTAAGGAGGGGGAGCTGTTCTTCACTCACAGTGGTCAATAGCTCTCAAAACAACCTCACACCATAGGTTTAATACATATTTTTTTTATTTATAACCTACTTATTTATATCTCACACCAATTCACATATTGGTAACTTATTTAGCCTACATTTCACCATCAATCTACACTGCAATTTGTAATACTTATTCAGAATAAACACAATTCACATATTGACATTTTTTTTTCAGTTTCAGTGACCTTGTCACAAAAACATTAAGGCGAAAAAATAGACATTTAGTTTCAGTAAGCTGCTGGCGCATCAGCAGCACCGCGTGTGTTTGTACATGCAGTATGCGTGTATCAGTGAACACATGGACCGAGTTTTACTGATTCAAGTTTTATATCAATAAACAAGCGCAACAGATTCAATGAAGCTTGTGAAGTCGTGTAATGGTAGCTTCGTCCATGATTATTATAAACTCTGAAGCAGAGGGAGCTCAGCTCCTGCTGGCTCTACTGCTGAGGCGAGGAGGCGGACCTGAGCTCCGGAGGGCTCTGGCCCAATTTAATCTCTGCCTATAAGGACATAACTGCTGGTGTTACATATCTGTAGATGTGACACAAAATATTACTTTCTGAATGATTTTGTTAAAGAGTGATATGTTTTAAACCTAAATGTTAACAGACTTTGCATTACTCATAATAAGTCATTTAAAATTAACATGATATTAAAATTTCTATCAACTTCATGCCAGTTTAACGTATTGCATACAATTTATTCTTTGTTATCTGACTCCAGATGTGAAAGAAAGGAAGAACTGGTTTCTAGATTTGTTCACGCCTAGTGGCTTAGATTTGGTAACATTGTAATTAAAAATATATATATATACTTGTGACAGTGAATATGAAATTGTTACAGAACATTTATTTGTAACTTTTATTGTTTTTCATTTTTTACATGTTAGTATTGACCCCTGGGCACCTACACACTTCTGGTCCCTTTTAAAAAAAAGTTTGGACTCCCCTGCTGTAAACAGATATCTGCATATGAGAGAATTACAGACTATACAGACTGTTACAACCAAAGCCTGCTGGTCAATACTTAAACTGTAAAATGGAAACAAAAACACCGCTTAACTACTCACAATTTTGTATACTGTATGGTGAAGTGTTACTCTTTATTAAATTGAGAAACATTTGAAAACAAGGGGACAGAGAGTGGTAGGAAATTGTAATACACTGGTACACTTGATATCATATTAATGATAGACGCATGATAATATCGTGTGAATAATCCAGAACCTCTTGAAATATTTCTGTTTTCTTTTCTTTCTTTGGTTCTCTCAGTGTTATAGACTGGTTTGCACAGCAAACATCTTCATGCATCTTAACCAGCAGATTCAATATATAGATTTTTACTTTAATAGTTAATACTGAGTTGATACTGCGTTTTGTGTAGTTGTTGGTTTTTAAATCTAATATTTTGCCTTATAGGAACAGCTGGAATCAAATGAGGGGATGTTGTCTTCCCTTCCTTTGTGTTTCTGTCTATCACTACCTGTTCCTCATCATCTGATCAACCTACGCAGTACAAAAAGCGGCCAACCTCATAAAGTCTGCCATTCAGTCTCCATCGTGGTAACAAATGTTACGGCTAACTTTTGGCATCTTTGCATCAACCAGTTTTGTATACCTTGATCCCCCTGTGCTTAAGGATATTCCCCTGCTATCCACAGGCCACATCCAGCCCAGTCTCGTCTCTGTTCCTGTTTTTTGACTCTTGCCACCACCAACTCTGCACAAAATGTCAGATTCCCTGTGAGCAAGAACTGTACCTTTTCGATCTCGATGACATCATACTATTTTTGACTCAGTGGTGTATCCTGTCCTCATACATGACTGAAAGTAGATTGTCACTCTCCAATTATTTATTTCTGTAAATATATATATAGATGTATACATATATATAATATGTACAATTTTACTCTGTCCAAGTGACAAGTGACTCACTATTTTGTTCAGAATGTCCGACAGGACACAAAATGTCACCGCACACGGACCTCCTAAAGGTTACGACAGAATTAACACTAAATACAACAGGACACCACAAACCCTTGGTGCTTTCACAAGTTTGTCACATTACAAAATGAGCATATTTTGAAACTATTTCTGGAACTCTGGGTATCTGTTTCCCCCCCGCTTCCAGTCTAAGCTAAGCTAATAGCCACCTGGCACCCTGTCATCTAACTCTCGGGCAAAAAGTCGAATAAGCATATTTTTCAAAATGTCAACCTGTTCCATTAAGAGCAGCTGCTCTAACATAAGCAGTGGAGGTGGGTGGAGTTCTATATTGTAGTTTTAACCGAGTAGAAAGTGGTCACTGATAAAGCAGGCGACTGACTGTCTGAAAATGGACTGGATGTCTTCCTGACGACAGCTGACGAATGTCAAAAGCAGCTTTTTTTAGCCACAATCCAGTGCTTGGGGGTGAAGTGTTGACCCCTGGCCTGAGGTCATGCCTTGACATTCAGGTTGACATTTCAGTAGGACGTCAGCTTCCATCGCCAGTAAAGGTCAGTGTTGCTGTCCTGTCAGCAGGAGGTCGTGAACTCTGACCCTGAGGGGACACCGGGATGGAGATTGGACTAAAGAAAGGGGAAAAAAACAGTGTGTGCTTTCAAATTGTTTAAAGAATGAAGAGTGTAAAGAACAGTTCCTTGAGACATCTGTTGATCAAGGCACACAGCCATACACACACACACACACACACACACACACACACACACACACACACACACACACACACACACACACACACACACACACACACACACACACACACACACACACACACACACACCGACCTTGAGGGGTGTTAGATTTGGGTCAGGATCAGAAAGCCTCTCACAGCCCATCTGTGCTACTCTGGAAACTCCACAAATTTCATTGGGGATTTACTTGGACCTTGGAGGACACCTTTACTGGGTTGACTGAGAAGTCTGGGGTTGTTTTGTAAGCAGAATGTTTACTGCTAGTCATTTTAAAATAGCAATCCATCCATTTGCGTTGCTGGCCAAACAAAGTAAACCAGACATCCCTATGCTCAGGAACATTTTCCAGATCCTCCTGGTGTGTCTTGAGGTGTTCCCAAACCAGATAAGATATAAAATCCCTCCAGGGTCTACCCTGGAGTCTCCTAAAAAATAAACCACCTCAACTGGCTTCTTTCGATTGCAAAGGAGCCCTTGAGCTCTGAGCTCCTTACCCTATCTTTTTAGGTTGAGCCCACCCTGCAGAGGATCATCTTCAGTCATTTTGATCATGTCAAACCACAGTCTTACTATTTTGGTTACTCCTCAAAGTTCATAACCATTGGTCAGTGATGGAACTCAGACTGACTGGTAAATTGAAAGTTTCGCATTACCGGTCGGTTCCCTCTTCACAGCAACGTCACTGACATCACTGACCTCCGTTTTACCCTCACTTGTGCACAGGGTAATTTAGGCGGCTTACTTATGAAGAAGTAACGGAATGTGAAACAGACCTAAGCTGACAACGATGCTCCACTGCTAAAAGTTACTAACAGTAAATAATAATAGTAATAGTGATTTGGCATAGTCAGTTCACTTTGATTCAGATTTGTCAATAAAGTACTTACGTTCTTGACCTTTGTTTACAACATAAAAATTAAAAACTTAAACCGGCTTGTGTTCTGTTCTTTTGTATACATAAACACTTTCTAAACAAAGTGATATGAACTAGTCATTTTGAGTTTAAAGAAAAAGAAACAAGCAGTACAACCTCTTTAAGTGAGTTGAAACAAGCAGCCTGCTCCAATGTCGATTAAACTCAAAAATACTTTTTCCTTGTTTCCTTGAGTTTTTACAGCAGGAGAGACAATGCAGACTGATGCCTGGTGTCCGCCCATCCACCCCAACCTCCATCTTTTGAGGCTTTTCAGATTTCTTTTCTTGCAGGAAAAAATAAACATGGGTATTTGTAAGAGTTTCCTTCCTCTTCTCTCTTCCTTCGTACTTGTTCCCTGTTTCTTCCTTCAGTTTATCTTTCATTTCTTTCTCACCTTTCTCTTCATCCTCTTCTCTCCACCGTTCTCCCTAATTTGTCCACCTTTCCCACCTCTCCTCCCTTCAGTCTCCCCATTAATTCTCTCTTACTCCCATACCTTTTGCTCTATCCTTTTCCCTTCCCTCCCTTCCCTCTCGCTTTCTCCCTCCCACCATCTCCTCTCTCCCTCCTCCTGTCTCTGTGATCCTGCTGTGTTTCTTCTTTATTTACCACAGGAGCCGCTGAGTTTTCCAGCAGGCCCCGACACTTTAGGCTCTGATGGATAGGCCTGTCACCGGACGGGTGTGATAAACGGTGAGGTGATGGATAGATGTGCCGGGGCGGTGGAGACATCACAAAGCAGTTTCACAGTTTCGCAGCTCCTCGCCAGGCAGCGGGAGGGCCCGAGGGCGGCCATTTTGTGCCAAGGCACAGGCCCCTAACGGAGGAGCCGGGGCCTAATGAGGCCAGATGATTAGACAGCAGAAAGACGGGGGAGGGAGGGGGGCCAGTAATCTGACTCCAGTCGAAGTAGAATGACTTTACTGAAGTACTACTAATGGTGGGAAAACCTAGTGGAGTAAAAAAATAAAACGTAGCCCATTTAAAACACACTCAGAGTTTGAATGTGATTAGGTTAAGTAATAAATGTTAACGCTGTCGTATGAGACAGAGCAACCCGTGATATGAGCCTCACATCACTACCTGCATTGGCAATGAACGCCGCCACAGTTCATGAATCACTAATGCAAAATAATGGGATACAAGCGTAATTTGTTAAAGTCTGAGTCTGAGTGATTTTGACCTTTTCTTTCTTTTCTTTTTTTGGCCGATGAAGGGGACACAAGCATAATGTTGGACTGCAGTGTTCCATCAGTTCTGCATCTATTCTCCATCTATGTTAAATTGAAGAAATTAAAGCAGGTAACATCATCAAAAGTACATTTACTACACCCCTTTATCGACAGCCTCTAAAATGATACACCAACCTTTTTTTTTTTACTGGAACCAAGCAGAAACATTTGTTCATGATCTAGATGCTCTTCCTTCTCACATTTTTTTGCTGCAACTGCAAAATAAAAGCATTATGGAAATCTGAAACACCTGAAAAAGACCATCAACACCATTAAATAGTAAGAAGCGAATGCATTCTTTTCAGCGTTTAGTTTGCAAGGCTAGAAGTTTAATAACAAAAACAGATCTTTCCCTTGTTTGTCACTGTGTCTTTTAAAGCCATTACAATTGACCAGAGGTGGGACAAAGCAAGTCCTGGCTATGAAGTAATAATGAAGAAATAATAGATGCTTTATACACTTTTTAATGTGTTCAAAAGGTTTTTTGGTGACTATTCTAGCAATGTGCCGCGGGTAAAGAACAATGACAGCACACTGGACCGGAGCATGCTGATTGATTTGCAGCCTTTAATAATGCAAACGAACACCACTAACAGCGTCTTCACCAGAGGACTGCACTTCTTTCTCCCCCATGGAACGTTATACGATCTAAAATCCGAGATAATCAAGAGTGTGTACCATGGTGTGTTATTCCCGTGACACAAATAAAATTGTATGAGCTGGATGTTTGGTGTGTTGCCATCTGTTTGCCTTTCTGTGGGTATGTATTAATCCAAAGTATCATCTGTATCATCTTTGTGCATTACTTAACACACCTTTCCTTTGTGATGCTCTTGTCAGATGGATTCAAAGGATATCTGTTGTCAGGAATATGAAACATGATGCTGCCTACTTTTTGTATGACTTTGGAGGATTTCAAGTCTTTCCAGCTCAAAAGGCTGAAGTCTAAGTGACTCAAGTCCATACCTCTGCAATAAAGTGATGATAATGATTCATATGAATCACAATTTTTTGATGACATCAGAAACAGTTGTTGAATTCAAACTAATAAGATGCTGAAGTGTTAAATCCGTCAAACTATCTAAATAAAGTGTTACCCCATCTTGTGACCTGCCGCCACTGGTGGTTAAGGTGTGGTTGGATTCAGTGATGGATGGGATGGATGCAGGGAAACATTGTGGTCATGGTTAAAAAGAAACCAGCTCTGACAGTTAGGAGACAGGAGGCAAAAAAGTGAAATCCTGGTTCAAAGTCACACTTTGTTGACACGACTGACAACAACCAGTCATTATTCACATAGCCACCAGGTCCTTGTCAGTAAGGGCTCGACAGGTTGCCAAGTTGGCAACCAGTTCTTGGCCTTTGGTTGCCATCAGTGGCAACAACCATTGAATATATATATATATATATATATATATATATATATATATATATATATATATATATATAATAGGGACGGCAAACAGCAACATGTGCACTCTAATTGGATACATTTTTAATGTTTGTTGCATTACTATTATACTGATATTGTGTGCACAACAGGCAGACAAAGACCCTTTACTGTAATGAAGCTTTTAAACATTCTTCCAGGTCACATTTTCATTATTCAGCAGACACATACCTGTGGTGTCTTAGTTATTCAAAACAAAAAGTTAAACCCTGGTTGACAGCCTGGCAACCACGTAATGTTGACAAAAGTCTGTGTCTCCATAATTATAATAATAGAAGATTTATTTTCATTTTAACAAACAACCACAATGTAATGATATATAATGTAATAAGCAGCTAGTTAGCTAATGCACATTTGATGCAACTGTTTATTATAATTATATCATTTTTTTTGCTCTAAAAACACAATTTACTTTCTCCATCCTCCACATCTATTATCTTTTCATTCTCAGTCAATTTCTGTCATTGCCACATCTTTGTCTTTTCTGCTCTCTTCCTAATCATAATGGGTGTCAGGCAGAACACTTGGCATATCATACCCTAACTTAACTTCACATTTGATTTGATTGTAGTCGGTGCAAATCAAGAAGGAATAACTTACTTAACACACCTTTCCTTTGTGATGCTCTTGTCAGATGGATTCAAAGGATATCTGTTGTCAGGAATATGAAACATGATGCTGCCTACTTTTTGTATGACTTTGGAGGATTTCAAGTCTTTCCAGCTCAAAAGGCTGAAGTCTAAGTGACTCAAGTCCATACCTCTGCAATAAAGTGATGATAATGATTCATATGAATCACAATTTTTTGATGACATCAGAAACAGTTGTTGAATTCAAACTAATAAGATGCTGAAGTGTTAAATCCGTCAAACTATCTAAATAAAGTGTTACCCCATCTTGTGACCTGCCGCCACTGGTGGTTAAGGTGTGGTTGGATTCAGTGATGGATGGGATGGATGCAGGGAAACATTGTGGTCATGGTTTAAAAGAAACCAGCTCTGACAGTTAGGAGACAGGAGGCAAAAAAGTGAAATCCTGGTTCAAAGTCACACTTTGTTGACACGACTGACAACAACCAGTCATTATTCACATAGCCACCAGGTCCTTGTCAGTAAGGGCTCGACAGGTTGCACATTTGATGCAACTGTTTATTATAATTATATCATTTTTTTTGCTCTAAAAACACAATTTACTTTCTCCATCCTCCACATCTATTATCTTTTCATTCTCAGTCAATTTCTGTCATTGCCACATCTTTGTCTTTTGGCATATCATACCCTAACTTAACTTCACATTTGATTTGATTGTAGTCGGTGCAAATCAAGAAGGAATATCCACAAATCAAGACTTGAATTCAGAGATAGATAAGATACAGTCTCTGACATTTATTGACATTTTCATTAGCTCATTTTATAGCCTCTCTATGCTCCACTTCTTCCTTCTCCTGTAGCTGCTTGTAATTACATTAAACGTCCAGAAGAGATCTCTCTTGTTCTGCGTTTGGACTGGAACTGTGGTACTTCACTGAGCCTTTTAGTTAGACGCCAAGTCAGTGTATGTTTGTGCTTCCTATGTTTTAATTCCAGATGTATGAAAGAGAGAGAGACCGGTGTGACTGTGAAAAAGAAATGCACCTAGTGCAGGTGGAGTGACAAAACTTTACTTGAATGTAGAACCTCAGTGATGTCTGATTGCCTGATCCAGCCAGACCAGCCAAAAGAAGCCTGTTAAAATTGGACCCTCGCTGTTTCTAATCACATTGAAGATTGTAGAATAAAATAAAATTGGCCCATTCAAAGAAGCAATCAAATTATAATTCACCTGTTATGATGATCAATATACAATTAACGTTCCTCAAATGAGCGGAGCCCGACCGCCGAATCAAAACAAAACATCTTTGATCTAGAAAGTAGCAGATGTTCTAAAATGATCAAATCTTAACAAAAGCTCAAAGTAATACCTCAGCGCCGCTGAAACACTGGACCTGATTTTCATATAAAAGTCACGCTAGAAGAAACATTAGAATAATTTAATGCTCAATAAATCTAGCTGCTTGCATTTCATGCAGGGACAACAAATTCTTAATAAACCTGCACTACTTTGTGGACAGAAGTGTCACTCAACATCACCAACTTGGCCTATAAAAAGTCACTTTTCCAAACACTATGCTGATATCATTCCTGCCTCCATGGATCACTTATGAGATTGAATGTTGGTAATATCTAATAGCACTTCTTACATGTGACAGTCGTAAACATGTCCATCATGGGATGCTTAATGTGATGATAGCTTGGCCACAGTAATAGGACACTACCATCAGTCTGCTGGACTCGGTGTTCATGATCTCAACTGGCCACTTTAGTAAATAAGCAAACCTTAACTGTTGCATAGATATTTTATACAGTGTGACCTTTTTTATTCCATGAAAACTCTTTAAGCATTGTGTCGTAAATATTTCACCCGAGAGCTCTTCAACTACAATATTGCTGGCTACAGAGTTATTTTAGTCAAATAGGTTGTGTGAAAACTTTGAGTAATTCTTTTATAAGAGTGAAATGCGAAGACGGATCCCAGCCTCATGTTTGAGCATTTAGCACAGGGACATGGGACATGGGACATGTTCAGGTTAGCTTGAGGACAGGAAACAGCCTGGCTTTCTCCAGAGTGAAATATGCCTACCAACACCTCACCACAATACCCAAGGCTCACTAACATATACAGTGCTTTTCTTTTTTTGTCATAATCCTGGTCTATTGGTGGCCCAGAAGCACCTCAAGTTGTCCAGCATGCTTACAGTCCGTTATGGCAAAATAAGTAAACTTCCCATCTTTGTTCAGAGTAGCACATGTGCAGTACTGATTGGGAAGGATGTTAGAAGATGTATCATACCAGCAGAGTTCAGACCACGCTTCAAACGTTCAAAAGATCTGCCTATTGCCAGTCACAAGTAGGGAAGAGTTCTATTGAAAATATCTCTTTGTTAACCCTGAAATGTAAAATTGACAATAAAACCTAACCCTGCCTGGAGTGGCAGATGCTTTAGTTCTTTAGTATTTCAATGTTTCCAAATGCCAAACTGAAGCTAATTTGCAATGAGTGCAGTGACTGGTTAAAAAATATTATATTCTGCTGAGCCACTTTGCGAAACACTAAACTTTCCTGAAGGAGCACAGGACACTAAAGTGCAGAGTCTGGTCATGCTAAGACAGCTACAGCAGCTTTCGGATGTCATACTATATATATATATATATATATATATATATATATATATATATATATATATATATATATATATATATATATATATATATATATATATATATATAGTATGACATCCGCTATTAAAACTGTTCTCCTTTCTGACAAAACTGATAACACACAATTTTGCACATCTTTATTCTTTGATGGCAAATGCTTCCAAACTTTTTGGAAATAGAAGAAAGGTTTTAAACAGGTTGCTGATAAAGTCTAGCACATCTACATTTCTTGGTTTTAAAATCTGGCCCAATTAAATTTATAATGACAGAAAAAACTGTAAAACTGTCACTTTGTCGCTTTTTATAGAGTTACATGGTGGAACTATTTCCTGGTGTACAACAGCTGGGTGGAGTGACTGTGTACAACTTCCCATCATCTTGCCACCAAACTGGTACCATGGTGAGAGACTTTGATTAAAAACCTTTCCAAACTGCTGAAAAACAAAACAAAGTCCTGGACGAATGAATAAATACTTTCTTATTTCTTCATTCTCACAAGTTTAACAAATGAGATACATAATGTTAATGAACTTCAGTAGACATTCGTAGTTTCAGGTGTTAGTGGCCTAGTTCTGTTTGAACTGAACAGAAAGGCTACCTGTTTCCTCCTACCTTTCTTTATGCTAAGCTAGGCCGAACAGAGCTTACCTCCATACAATAGTTTGATATTTCTAGAGTTTTCTGCAGTCTGTGTTGGTCATCTCAAATTGATGAAGATTTGAGGCGTGTAACCCCCCTAAAATATGAAACATGTTATTTTTTTATGCTTCAGTTCTGTGTGAATTAAACAGGATACAACATGTTAACTGCTTAGCTTGTATGTGGCACAAACAAGTCTTTATACTAAGCTAGGCCACTCAGCTGCTGGCAGTAGATTTATTGTGTATTGAATGGACAGAAATGAAAGTATCCATCTTTTGACCAGAATCATAAAAAGAATGCAAGTCCTAACACTTTGACAGATAGATAGATAGATGGATGGATAGATAGATAGATAGATAGATAGATAGATAGATAGATAGATAGATAGATAGATAGATAGATAGATAGATAGATAGATAGATAGATAGATAGATAGATAGATAGATAGATAGATAGATAGATAGATAGATAGATTTACTTCTTGCTGTTACATTTTCCTTTCTTCATAATTTTTTCCTCTACCATCCCCTTCCCCCACATGAGCACTTGTACTGGACTGAGAAGACATAAACCGAGAGAGAGAAATGCTGTCACACACACACCAATCACACACACACACACACACGCACACACACATAGTGTGTGATGAGGAGGTAACTTTTTGTGGCGGCTAGCTGTGAAGAGAGCCACCTAATTAAAAAGATCATGAATATTCATTAGACACTTGTACTGCTGCAGCTAATTACATATTCAGAGAGGTTTGGTCGCCGGCGCTAGTGTGAGTGGTCTGATTCAACTGACAACTCAATAAAACTCAAGCAGCAGTGTTCCAACCCGTTCCAGCACCGGTGTGCGGACATAAATCCATTGTACTGGCTCCATAAATGTATATAGTAATGTGTGTGTGTGTGTGTGTGTGTGTGTGTGTGTGTGTGTGTGTGTGTGTGTGTGTGTGTGTGTGTGTGTAGGGAGGCCAGTGGGGTCATGCATGTTTGACTACGACACTTAACATAGCTTGTGTTTTTACTCAGCACAAGACAGAAAGGTTAAATTGTTGACCTGTAGTCACAAACCACAACAGAGCTAATGAATGTCCACTAAAGCTTCTTCACAATAAAAGCATGGTTCACCAGTGGAATACATTAACTGTGAAGCAGCAGGAAACACTCTTTCTCCATCAGCAGTGACCTCATACAGCTGGGTCCATGGAAAAACCAGTAGCAACCAGAGTAGAGACTTTTCTCAGAAGTAGTCGTTAGCAGCAATCTGCTGTAGCTGAGGAGCTACTGATTTATGTTTAACTGTAAATGACTTTACATCTAAGTCTTATGTGACAGGGAGAGCAGATTTTTGTTATATCTGATATGCAATTGTCTGAGAACAAAAACAAACAGCCTCGCTAGCGTCCATTGCTCGAGGGAATTGCACCTACATTTATTGCTACATTGTTTTTAACCTCAAATAATCAACTTGCATCACTTGCAAGTCATGAACACCAAAATCTTCCAGTAACAATATCTCTGCAAGCCGGCTGGCATTTAAACTAGCAGTGTCCCAAACTGACATTATGTAAAGACAGACATGTAAACTTTTTATCACATTGTGGAACTTTTTCATAGTGAACAGCAGTTGGGTGGAGTGATATAGTTTACTTAGAAGACATATTTGCATCCACTCCCCTCTGCAAACCATGTCTCTTTGGTGGAGCATTTCATACTCTGAGTAATATAACTTAAAAAATGTAAATGACATAGGTGGGTGGTGCAACACAGTTAAGACGTTATATCTTAAAGGTCAACACTGTCAAGACGGCTGAATATCACTTAATGGCACTAATTCACAAGTCAAGTTCTCCAAAAGTTTGCACAGATTTACTACTTAAACACTTTAAGGCAATTTTATTTAATGAATAAAATGAAATGAATGATTTAAATGCCGGCATGAAAAGTATTTAGCTGAGGGAGAAAAGTGAAGATGGTGAAATGAAGCAAAAGAAAAACAGTCATTCAGTGCAGAAACTGGTGGGGAAAAATGGACCTCTGTCTATTAATACATATGTACACATGTATCACAGTATTATTTTTAGTTTCAAACAAATATTATCAATTATCATAAGACTGCACTGAACCTGATGCTGAGTAGGCACTGTAATACTCACTATGAGGATTATACAGTATAGCAACATGAAAAAAATTCTTAGACATCGTCCAAAGAACAACAGCTATATGAGAGATGCTTAAAAGAGAAGAAAAAGAAGATATGAATTCAAAGGAAGGAAAGGTGTAGAAAATAAAAAAGGGGGGAAACAGAAAAGATGGAGAAAGTGGTGATGGGAATTACAGTGCAGATTCTGATGGTTCGGCTAATCACCACTTTGCCCTGCCTAATGCGGAGCCCCTGTGGCAACAGAACATGTTTTATTCACTAATATATTACATCCCAGTCCACACTCACTGATATTTAGCAGTTAGCATCACAAGATAGCACTGGTACCAAGCATGAACATCTTCATTAGTTAACAGCTAATCATATATCGGAAGAAATGTTAAATAATGAAGTGATGGCTGTTTCTGGAGGGATACATAAAGATTCTCAACCAGCATACTAGATATCCTTGTTGGCTGCTTTGTGTAGGCTAGGTGATGTGATGCAGCACTCCATCACTCTCCTTCTTGGTCAAACAGCCCTTCCATAGCCTGGAGTTGTGTTTGGGGTCATTTTCCTGTTAAAAAACAAAATGATGGTCCTAATAAGCTTCAACCAGACGGGATAGCATGTCACTGTAGAATGCTGTGGTAGCCATGCTGGTTAGGTGAGCCTTGAATTTTGACAACAAAGTATCCTCATACCACAACACCACCTGCTCCATGTTTCATAGTGGGAACCACACATGTAGATACCATCCATGTACCTTTGTCAAACGATATTTCACAAGATATGGAAGTTGGGAAGAAAAAAAGTACATATTTCCTCTAGGCTGATGCACATTCTTGATTCTTGGTCCAAATTCTATCTATATATTAGACTTTATAAACCCTATAGGATTATATATTAGCTGTCACTTTTCCAACAGTTGGACGGACAGTGTGTATTATGTGTAAGTATTTTTTGGCATCTATACACACATACACATGAAAGGCACAGCATGTGTTGTCCTATCTTTTTTCTTGGCATTACATTACATTGCATTACATTACATTGCATTTAGCAGACACTTTTATCCAAAGCGAATACAGAGGAGGACATAAGCTGAAAAGGTGTAAAGGAGCACAGAGTAGTTGTTAGTTTTGTTAGTTTTGGCATGAAAGTTCTTTTATAGCATCTGTTTTCAGAATAGGTACTCAAGGCTATTTATTTTGCATTTATCAGCCAATACTTCCCTTGTATCTTTAAATAGCCTTCTCCTTACAGGTGCATTCAGCAATGTTTGCTGTAGACCGTCTCCATGAGGACAACATGAAAGAACCTATACTGATACTAAGATCTTATACTGCAAGTGACTTAGAAAGTAGAAAAACATTTAGTGTAATTGGCAGACCCATAAAAGCTACGTTTTAAGATTCAACACTGGACTTATGACTTTAATGTGTAACAGAAACTGAACATATTCCAACCTCAACCTTTAGGTTGGAATATGTTCATTTTTTAACTTTCCTTTGCCAGAGATTCTGGTTGGAAGCAAAGTCCATGACAAACTCGTGCTCATATAGAACAGAAGAGAAGTAGAAAAAGGGGAACTCTGGATTTAAGACGAGTCCTCACAGACTGATTCACATATTTGAGCATGCACTAATTATTTTTGCTGTTAGTGCTGATGTGTTAGTGCGTATGTGTCAGAGTCTGCGTGTCTGTGTGCTCACTGGGCATTTTGAGGGGGACATGCTGGCCATATGGAAAAGACAATGAAGCAGAGTAATTAAAACAGAACAAAGAAGAGAAGCGCCGGCACCATAATTAGAACACTGATTAATCAGCTGATAATTTTATCTTGATTAATGTGACTGATTTTCTCTTCATTTTGACCCTAGCCAGTCAGGCCCGGTCCAATTAAATTTAAATTATGCGTCGGAATCTGTCCAGTCCACCTCCCCCCCTCCCACTTCTCTATCCCACAGACTACATCACAAACACACAGACACTTTCACCATGCACATACACACCGAGCGACACACTGTGTGTGTGTGTGTGTGTGTGTCTATGCTTTATGCACACACACATGCACATACACTTTTACTTCCACTGAAAATCCATCTCAGGTGGCAGCTAAAATCTCACTGTATTAAAACGTCTAACGTGAGCGACGAAATGAAAAGTCATTTTGCAAAATGTAGCTATGCGTACATTGGTATGTTGCAAAATGTTGGCAGTTTGAGTGCTTTTCATCAAGACCATCACGTCAAACATAAACAGCAGTTAGTCACCTGCTCTTACAGAATGTGCACGTCAGTTTCAGGAGCAGAAACAAAAAAATAACTACTTTTGTTCTGATTTTTCAGTCACTAATATGTCCTGATATTTCAGAATCCTTCTGATTACCTGCCCTCAGTGAGTTCCTGCCAATCCCAGTTAGCTGATCCCCATCGCCTCCTTAACTCCTGTACATACCAGCCCTCTTCCCCCAGTAGCCAGTTTTACATTTAAAATGCAACAAAGCCACAGATTTTTAATTCATGTAGCCAAAAATGACTAAATCTGCGCAAGTTAAGAAAGTATGGTGGGCCAAATGCTCCACTTCTGAAACACCACTGGTGGATATCAAAAAAGTCATGGCCATGACGCCACACAGCCCTCGTTATTGTTTCTTCCTTGCTAATCTTGGAACCCGTAACCCATAATCATCTGATGATGATTTAGCCTCTGAGGGCATTTCAGACCAGCAGATTTCCAGATTACAGAGGTCAGAAATACAACCACATTTAAGATGACTATAACTCACTGTTGAGTAAAAAAAGCGTTGTAGTCGTAGAGGCATGTAAGTGAAAGAAATACAGGATGCACTGGAGCAGCTGACCCATGATTTGTTCTCGTCGCTGGTGTCTCCACCGGCGCCAGAGCTCATTTCTGTGATGCCCCACAATGGCAGGTGCATTTATTCTGTCAATTAGAAGAAGAGGGAGAAAACAGTTGGATGGCTAAATGAAAGAGAAAATTCTCCTCTTCTTTTCTCTCTCTTCATCCGTCCCTTGTTCCCTCCCTTTCTCTCTGCCTGTCTTTTTATTTCTGGCCTTGGCTCAACTGACTGGCACCATGCCAGGGCCTGCCGAGTGACTTTGGGCACGGCTGCCAACGCTTGCAAGCCCAAGCCGCCTGCACTGATCCTCATGTGCCAGCTGATGGTGGGGGCCACGGTGGTTAGAGGGCAACACTGCTGTCGTCCGTGGCCCGGGTCCCATGGGAGAAAGCATGCAGGGCGAGGGTGTTAATGCTTTCAGATCTGGTTAAGAGCAGGGTGACAGCTCTGTTACCTGGGTAGGAGGTAGAACGTGGGAGGAAGGAGGAGGGGAGGAGCATGAAGGGAGTATAGGGCATCTGCTTTCCTTCTAACACTTAGACGTCCAACATAAACCTTCACACAGGCCGAGAAGGACGCTTGGGAACACATTTATTCAAAACTATATATAACATATGCTTACATACACATACTGTATGCTTGAATTATATGCACAAGCACGTTGTAGGCTGAGTTCGGCGACAGTGCTCTGGATAATCTCTCTGCATGTTAACTTTCAATACCAGAGAATAAACCCAACTTTCTCATAAGGAAATCTTTATGAAGAGTTTATAAGATGTAATATAGAGTTTTATGAATGATTTAATAAGTTCAGATCAGATTCAGAAGTCATAAATAATTAGGCAGGTTGCCAGTTTGAGAAAAAATCCCGTTGACTCGTGGACAAACTTAACACTGACCTGCAGATAGGACCTTTCACAGGCTTTCCATATTTCCCAGCCACCTAGTTTCACCATTCTAGGAAGAGGGTGAAGCAATAGGGTTACAATCAGCAGCTACACCATTAGATGCCACTAAATCCTACACACTGCGCCTTTAATATTTTGTAATGATTATTTGTTTATGGTTGAGAATTCATGTATATCAGGTCAATTTTCTCCAATACTTTATATAAAACTTAATACCTAAAAACTCAATGACAAACCATCATCTTTAGTATTTTTTGATTGGTTCTAATTAGAAAAGGTTAGCATGCTAACAAGCTAAACTAGTATAATGCTGGTTACTCTTAGCGTTAACGCTAAACTGAATTTAACTAAATTAAATTAGTTATGGGCTGTGGCTCAATCCAACTCATGGGGACCATTTCTTCATACAATAATACAAATAGTTATGAATTAAATTATACCAAATTTATTTCAACTGGCTGCAATGTGAAATAAAATGAATGAATGGAAATGAAAATATTTTTTGAACATTCGATTTAACAGCTTAGTTTTCTTTTCGGTAACAATTCCAGCTTGTGTTCAGATTCATAGTGTGCTACCAGTCAAGCTAAAATCACATTTTTATATTACCATGGAATAAAATCTGTCACAGGACACTCTCAGTGTCTGGTGGAATGGTCTCACAGTTATGGGAGGCTACTTATTAAAATGAGAAATCCTGTGAAAAACCCTCAGCTGCCTCTCCACAGAGACTGCTGCCTTCACTGTCAGTGGTCAGCGGGTTTCCCAGAGAAATAATGTTGTCTTCTGTCAGCCTCTCCATACCTCCTGTCCGAGGTCCTAGTGTTAGTGTGCCAGCCTTGCTAGGCGATAAATAAATGATGAAATGTGAAATTAATAAAAACATGAATGACTGTGGCGATGACACTGTGTGACAGCCCAGAAATGGGAATTAGGAGCCAAAGCAGCTCTAAAGCTGGGTTATTGGGCAGGGGCCCCGCTAACGAGCCGTGAGATTGAGTTTGACACGTCGAAGAACAGGTGCTCGTTTATTTTCCCAAATAAAAGGACTGTGCCACAACTCGTCTGTCCAAACCAACGCATGACAAAGTAAAGCCCTCCCCTGTTAAGATTTGTGTGATTACCAAGCAACCTAGTTAAATTAAAAAAAATCTTCAGGATTGTCTTTATATATGTGTAGTTATATCTCTGGCTAATCCAGCTTAATGCCATCCTTGAGATGTTGTCGAACGCCTTCCAGCGCTGTAGCGGCATTTTGCCGGGCGCAGGTGTGGCAGTGTGGGCAATAACAAGCGCTGAGTAATTACCGCAGCCATATCCATAACAGCCCTAAACCCCCAAAGTGTGCTCAGGGTACCCCTCTACCCCCTCGTCTCCTCCACTCCACCACCTCCCTCCATCCTCTCCTATCGCCATCTCTCTCTCTCCCTCTCTCTCTCGAGCTAAATCATAGAACTGGGCTCGGGTCCAGGGGCCCTTGCTGCCGCTGCCTGGTTTCTGGTGGGGAGGGAAATAAAGCCGGACGTGCCTCTCGGGATGCTCTAATGTCAGCGTTAATTGTGAGTTATGGGGAAACATGGCAAGAGCGCAGAGGTCAGGCCTGTCACCAAT
Organism: Collichthys lucidus; assembly: GCA_004119915.2. Classification (NCBI taxonomy): domain Eukaryota; kingdom Metazoa; phylum Chordata; class Actinopteri; family Sciaenidae; genus Collichthys; species Collichthys lucidus. The sequence goes on from CM014094.1 coordinate 3,911,829, forward strand.
CACACTCTTCAGGCAGAATTTACCATAACGCTTCCTGTTTATCTCCCCATCAATGGGGAAGAACGCGAGGAAATTAGCATTATCTGGTCTGTTTTTATCACAACCCCCTAACGCCACCCGCCATTTGTTTTTTACTCTGTGCATCTCAGTTTGTCCTGGCTGACCATGTCACCCTCTTGGTTACAACATGAGTTGGAGAGGACCAACATTTGATAGCGAGCGTCCTTTGATTTCATCAGCTTTGGGAAATATAAGATTTTATAATACCCATGAACAGGGTAATACTGTAATGGTATTCATTTAATGAGATAATCTTAACTCTCTGGCTCAAAGGTGGAATGAGAGCGGTAACGGCGCTCATGATGGGCCATTTTTCTCTGTGAGTCATTGCACACCCTGAACCCGGTGTCGATGTCCCAGTCTCACATTAGTGCGTCAGTATAGAGCCAAATTAGCTAAAACAGACGGTGCCAGAGCGTGCACAGAGCCAACTTCCATGTCACAGACATCAGGATGAAAACTAGTTAAAAAGCCAATAAGTGAGGTATATCCGCTTATAAAATGGAATCTATGCAAAGAGCAATGGATATTATAGAGGGGATCCGAGCTGGCTTCGTATTGAACAATATATTGCTGTAATAATTTCTCTGTAATTTACTATTTCAATTTCCTAAATTTTACAGTTACCAAAGGGGAAAAAATCATTACCTTTGTTCATTTAAATCTATATCTCTAACTGAATCTCATAATTTGTTGTCTTCCCAGCCAATTATGACACAAGTTAGCTTAAGTTGTCTGCAAGTATTAGTTCTACTTAAGCTGCAAACTCCATGACTGTGAAGTGAAGCCTGGTACAAAAAAATCTTTTGGCTCTATTGCTAATTTCCCCGTTCATGACTGTACTGAGGGTGATTTTTTTTTAAAGATTATTTTTTGGCCTTTTTATGCCTTTAATGATAGTACAGCTGAAGATAGACAGGAAGCAGGGGACATTCGAACCGGGGCCAGCTGCAGCGAGGACTGAAGCCTCTACGCACAGGGCAGCCGCTTAACCCACTATACTACGACTGCCCCAAGGGTGATTTTTTATAGAAGGATTACAGCTTTGCAAGCGTGGAGATGGCCACCAATGTATGTCCACTATTTTCTCTACTGTCTTGGTCTCCCGGAAGCATTTTTTGCTTGTTGGCTTGCTAAATGCTCTGTGCACTATGTTTACCATCTAGTCGGAGAACAGTCTAACCCTGACTGTCTGCTGTTTGTTGCTTACTGTAGCAGGTCGCTGGGCTTGGTTTATAGCAATATGTGGTAAATGGATGGATATGTATTTATATAGCGGTTTTACAACACTTGTCACATTTACACACTGATGGCGGAGGCTCATTGGGAGCAATACAGCACTTCCTGTCTGAAGAGCTCATGATGACACGACGCTCACTACATACACACAAATGGCACAGCCATCAAGAGCAATTTCAGGTTCAGTATCTTGCCCAAGGACACTTTAACCAGAGGAGCCAGGAATCGAACCCTCTGATTACTAGACAGCCTGCTTAACAACACCTCACCCAAAGCCATTCTGAAATTGCAGTCCATAAAAACAAAATAATGAGCTAGAAGAGGCTAAAATGCCCAATACCTGTTGAGCTGAGGTTAACTTGGGTAATAATTCTTTGTGGGTTCATCACTTCAGGCAGCATCTTTCACATTACACATTGCTTGTTAATACAAGAGGACTGACATTTTTGTCATTCTCTGGTCCAGCACTGCTGATAGCATGATGAAAAGCAGGAAGAAGGTTGGAGGGATAAAAGTAGTCCTTAAGGAAATGATTGAGGAAGAATGCCACAGCCAAAGCAAGCCAAACAAGAAAATTCAAATTCATGACAGTGGGAGGACTGAAGTGATGAGAGCCCAGGGAGGACAATGTGTTATCATCCTTGCAGCTTGCAGGCCGTGCCTCCGGAGCAGAGGAATGAGGTAACATTACTTTAACAGCTGTACAAACACAGCTAATGCCTGCTACTGCTGTTTCCCCTCTCAGTATGCAACACTGCTAATCATAGCACATAGCCTGTGAACCCCTGTGACTTTACCCAGAAGCAAAACCAATATGCAACTCCAAAAAAAATCACATCCTCCTCCATCCCCCACCAAATGACTCAGGCATCACAGGGAGGATTAGATGGCTAAACCTGAGCGGGTTTAACCGGAGGCGTTCAGACTACATATCAGGTCATGCAACAAAACACAGATAACAACATCAGATGTCGAACCCAGCATTGTTCTGAGGTTATGCTTTAAGCACATTTAAGTTTTCCAAATGACACTGTAACTGCCCACGTCAGTTAATACAATCTTACTTATTTATTTTTGGTTCCTACCTACCTTTTCAGTGAAGCGGGCTCATTGTTTGTTTTTTGTTTCTACATCGTACCCTTTTAATGATACACCGCCTGGCAGAGCATGGCAAGGGAGAAATCATAGACATATGTACATAGACGCCGCATTGAGCGCTGAATCGTACGTCGACGCCGCCATATTGGTTCGGGCAGATCTGCCGGTAAACTAATACAAGGAAATGGACTGAACTTTCCACAAAGTTCTTAAGTTAATGCCTCTAATACACCCATTCACACACACACACACTAATATATCTAGGAAACAAACAGGCACCAAAAACAACGTACGTGACTTTTAAAGTGATGATTACATGAGGGTTTCTGAATAAAGAGCACTAACGTGTACATTACACGTAAACATATATACATACATATAGTTCACACACACACACACACACACACACACACACACACACACACACACACACATATATATATGTATGTATGTACACATTAGTGCTCTTTATTCAGAAACCCTCATGTCACATCTACATTTCAGGATCTGGTTATTATAGACACTGATTAATTGTTAAATATAAATATTTCAATATTTATCATCACAGCAACAGTGTTACACACATTAGTAGCTGTAAACACTCAGCATTAGAAAAATACATACGTTGGTTTGGTGCTTACATAAGGAGTAAACATTTATAATCATCACTTTAAAAGTTACATACGTTGTTTTTGGTGCCTGTTTGTTTCCCAGATATATTAGTGTGTGTGTGAATGGGTGTGTAAGAGGCATTAACTTAAAGAACTTTGTAGAAAGGCGCTTTATGAAGTTCAGTCTATTCCCTTGTATTAGTTTACCAGCAGATCTGCCCGATCCAATATGGCGGCGACGTTGACGTATCGCGACCAACGACCAACCCGCTCAATGCGGCGTCTATGTATATATGTCTATGGGAGAAACTATACGACAGGTTGTCTCCACACACACATTAAAGGAAAGTTAATATAAAGAGTTACAACGTTAAATGTAAACAAAGAAGACAAAGAAAGAAGAAAAGACTCAAAGAGATTCAGCCCCCTTTGGTAGTGTGCAGCCTACGAGGTGTGTTTTATTGGTGTATTGTGTAATTACATTAAGCTACAAGCTCTGCATCAGCATATTCATTTATGTGATTGTTTGTTTTTGCTTCAGTTCTCACGGGTCTGTCTGGGTCGCTCGATGACTGAATAAACCCTGTTTTATAAAATGATCTCGGGCCTCATGCTTTACTACCGAGAGGAGCTAGAGACACACTGTATGTCCTCAAACCTCATTATCTAAAGGTTGTGACATTTTTGACCCAGGAGAGTTGGACTTAATCTTCTCAGATGCAAAAGTGGAAACAGCACAAGATGATAATATTAAAGTAAAAGTGTAAAAGTCATTTGTTTCATGTGCTTTGTCACTCTGGTCTCCTCACCTGCTCCTTGTGTGCTAATCTGCGTTGGTGCTTTAAAGATATGCTATTATTGTTGATCATCACTGATGATCATTTTATCCAGCTGTAGAGTGAGAGGACATGGGGATGAAATGTAACAACCATGGTCCAGGAATGGGATGACCAATGTCCGACTGGGAAAAAAACAAGACACCTGGAAGTTTGCAGTTACAGTTTCAAACTAATTTTGGCTGATTGTCACAACTGGCATGGTGTTCCATGACTGAGGGCGTTTCTGAGCATGTCAAAGAGGTAGACCCACACTATGGAACTCCATTAACAATCAGTGTAGAGTTAGGAGTGTTACAGTAACACCATCTCTTTCTCTGGTCTCTGTAATTTCATGAAGCTGTCAGTTCTTGTCATTCCACATCTGTCCACCAGTTGCCCTTAAAAAGCCCTGCCGTGACCAGTCACCTGACCTACATGCCCCTCATTAGCCTCACAATACAGTACCCATGTCCATATTTAGTTACTTTGTGCTGATTCTTTCTCTTTTTCCCTGCCAGTCAGCCTACTTGTCTAGTTTTTCTAGGTTAGCTTTTTCTTAGACCTCTGCCTAGCCCTCATGGAAATGTTTGACTGCTTTGGACTAACCCTAAGTTCCCAATGATAATGCTCAGTGATCAGTGATAGTTCCGAGTTGGTATTGCCAGCTTCTGATCTAAATGCATCTGGGGAACATGGACACCTACAGCAAACTGATCTTGTATGGAAAGTGAATGAAGGCAAAGGCACATTTTAAAGAGACAGGAGGAGTAGGCTAGCATTGCATGCCCACACAGACAAATCAACTGAATGACAATGGAAATGCAACGTGTCATAATTATATATAGTATACATTTAATGAAAACTTTTCTATTCACTGTGTATGCCACGTTTCGGACTAGGAATTCTGACTTAAACGACTGTTCCATTGCACTTTTCTGTGACAGAGGAGGATGTTACAACCCTGAACAGAACAGCAAAGGCTTGGAGAAATACAGCGCTGAGGACAGTATTCCACATATCTACAGATCAATGACAATAAAGAAAGGACATGCATGACATTTCTTATAGGTTTTCAAAGTGCTGGCTGTCCTGACACTTCCAACTCCTGGCTAGTCTAAGTATCGGCAAAGACATGGATCATCAGACCTAAAGTGGGCTAAATGAAGCCACCTGTAATGACACCCACCAGTCAATCAAATTGTTAATTCTGCATAACTTTATTATAATGATAATAATGTACGTCCAGGGTGTACACTGCATCTCGCCCAAAGTCAGATGGGATAGGCTCCAGCCCTACCATAACCCTGATGAGGAATTTGGGTGAAAAAACTGTCAGATTGTTAAATATCTTTCTTTTTTCCCCACTTCATTTTACAAAGTCCACCATCATATGTTATAATTTTGCACGCAGTTATCAGTTTACAAAATACAAATAAATCACCAGCCTTCACATTACATTAACATTTACTCCTCCTATTGCATTGCACAAATGTACGCTGTACGCAAACATATGTACATTTGAGGGAACAGTCACAAAATACAGGTAGACTGATAAATGAGAGGGGATTTCTGATGGACTTCTATTGTCCAGTCTCATCTCATCTCAGTCTTCATATGATGAATATGATGCTGTTTCATATTTCCATTTGCATTGATCGATCGGAGACCTGGACTGGATTCCTCCTGGACTACTCACCAAGTAGACACTGACCAGCAGCACTGAGCGAGTCTTGTATGTAGAGATACAGTATGTTGAGGAGTCATGAATAAAACACAAAGGACATCATAGACAATACTGCACACTCAACTCAGCTGCACACACACACACACACACACACACACACACACACACACACACACACACACACACCCTCCTCCTCCCGTCCTGTTTTCCATAAATAATGCATTAAAAGGAGGAAGAGCTTGTTTACTTGTGGTTTGTGTGGTCCTTCTCAGGCAAATTATTTTCCTCTGTTTGACTGATGGGTCAGGCGAGAAGGAGACTTCATTTTCAATCTCCTTCCTTTTTTATACTTTTATGTAGAAAAAGAAATAAAAAATACAAAAAAATAAATATCCAACAGCGACTCCTCTGTATTTCACATATGCAGTGGTGCATTGTAGGAGGCAGCTACAGAAGCAACACTGTCAAACTAACAATGCTAGACAAGTGGTAAGTGTGTATCGCAGTGGTCTTTTTTACAAATAATTTGAAAGTGTGACATTGCTGAAGGTTCAGAATCTGACAGGAATGCCAACGCAGCCGTACTGGACTGTTAGTGTAACGATCAGCAGGCTGTCAATTGTTCTCACTGAAAAAAAGTGAACGCTTTGTCAGTTTGTTTACCTCTCCAGATGCCACGCCAACTAGTGAGAAAAGTCCTTGGTCGTGCAAAGACTTTTTCAAATAAAACCCACCATTTGGTTGACGCAAAGCAAAACGCAACTCCGCCACAAATGCAATATGTGTACAGCACCCAGGGACAATTAAAACCACAATCTATAATGAATGAAATAAGGGTCTAATGAAGAGGCTCAGACAGAGCATCGCTGACCCTCTCTGACCCGCACATGAAAAGAGACGCAGTCGGCAGAATGCCTACAAAGCGTCGTCCCTGCCTCTTTGAAGTGACGTGGAAAAACTTGCCATCTGGCGTGATCATCACATTTTCACTTTGACAATCCTCGAATTCTCACACTTAAACCAACTGGCTAAAGCAGCCCCGCTCTGCCTCGCTTCTCCTCCATAATGCCTCAACTGCAACACAACATGGGCCCACTGCTTTACTTTGCTGGTATCCAGTCGTGTATCTTTTTCATGCTTTAAGGGTAACTGAAGGTTAACTGAAGGTTACTAGAAACAGACAACAACACTAGAAATAAATGTTGTTTGTGTGAAAAGATAATCTTTCCTTTCATAAAAGACTGCAAACATTGATGGAAGGAGCTTCAACCAAAGTCCTCTTACTATGGAAATGTCATGTTAGTAAGTCTGGACTTCTATTGGATGTGATTGTGTTGCATTGTAACAGCAGTGTGTGGAATAAGCTATATCAATGCGGAGCTCCCATTCAGTGCACACTACTAAGAGTGCTACAGCTATCCAAATATAAATAAAGAATCATTTTAAAAAAGCTGTTTAGTGGAAAGTAAGAATTTAGTTTGACATGAGATTTGATTTATGTTGACTTGATTTATGACTACTTTCAAAGGATTTAGACAATTACATACAAATATACAATATACATATTATAAATATAAGACTTTTTGGATAATTCATGTGACATTTAAGGACCAGTGTGTTGTATTTTATGGCAACAATAGTAGTTACTGTTTACATCCTTCCTAGTGTGATAAGTTTATCTATTCTGAGCTACTGTACAAACATGGTGAACTCTGTAAAAGAAGACCTGCGCTGAAGAAGATGTAAACCGGTTATCCGTTCGTGCCGCTTCATAACATCACAAAGATCAGGCCTTACCTGACTCAACATGCTACACAACTCCTGATACAAGCTGTGGTCATCTGAAGGCTAGATTACTGTAACATCCTGATGGGCTTCCAAGCCTGCACAATGAAACTTTTAGATGATCTAGAACACGACAGTGTGCCTGGTTTTCAGTCGAAACCTGGTTTTATCGAGCTCCACTGGCTACCTGTCATAGCTTGCATTGAATTAAAATCCCTAATGCTGACTTCAAAGTAGTCTCAAGGTAATCTAAACCTTGAAAAATCCCCTGCAGACCCAACTCTTCAGAGAGCACCTCCCCTCCTACAACTGGACATGCTACATCTATCCCCTCTACAACTGGGCCTTGATTCTCTGTGAGTAGTACTTATTGCTGCTCTAACATGTCCTTGTCACACTGTACCTTGATTATTTCGCTTTAAGTCGCTTTGAATAAAAGCGTCAGCTAAATGAGTAAATGTAAATGTGAAAATATAAATTCATTCTAAGGTTATTTTCAATTATACACTAATAAAAACATAGTTATGCATATTATATTACATTGCTGTCATATTCTGTAAATTCAGCCCTCTTAATCTGACACACAAAACCTCTAAACATGAAATGAAGCACAGTGAGATACAGTGCATTACGTACTTACAGATACAGTTGCGGTCTTCTCTGGATCAACTAGTACCATTTTGCAGCAATGTGGATACCTTTCAAATGCTGCTTCCAATTAATTCCAATTAATTCGAAAGATAATGAATAAAATCATTTTATTAAAAGCTATGGAGATTTTAAAGCATCTGCATAGCTTTCCTTCAGTTATCATCTGACATTTAATAGACGCCTTGACAAACAAGGGCATCAGCAGTATAAAGTTTTCTGTAACCGTTCATTTTGCATATTAGTTTTGCCTGACACATTTATGTTGATTTAGCTTTTTGCTTTCTGCTGTAACACGACTGCGAAAACTAGACAAAGTTTCTGCACTGCCGCATTGAGACTCTTCATCATAAACACTTATACTCACTCAGTTGTCTGACCACATAAGCTGAAGGACTCTGGCACACAATACAAGTGCTTACAGGGTGTTGGAGGCCACATAAAGTTGCATTGCTGTTGCCTGGAAGCTCTTATTTGTAAAAGTTTACAATCATACATGAACCTTCCTGAAAACCACACTGACAAGAGTTTTATGAAAAGCTGTTTTCAGTCAAGAACTCTCTGCTCAAAACGCAGTTAGAGCGATCAAGTTGAATGTACCACACAAGTGTGGACGTGGCCTCGAACATACTATAATCAGTGGAGATAACAGCTCATATGTTCTCTCTCCTCCGTGTTCCTGTTGAATAATAAACTCTGCTTCTTAAGTGCGTGTGATGCCACACCTCAGTGCATCTAAATATGGCTTGAAACGGTGTTGAATCCAGTAGTGTTAAATATGCACAGAGAAATCCATCTTACACTGTTGGCGTACGTGCAACTGTCACCATCACCACCACCCTGTCCACCCAAACCTGGCAACACACAAGTGTGAGCCACATCGCCAAACCCTCAACCTGGCACACAGATGTGTGATCCTCACTTCAAGGTCTGTAAATTATTCAGGTCAGACGGAGATGACAAATCCATCAAGTTTACTTTCGTTCTTTCTTTTACTTTCTGGACAGGAGGTCTTGTTAAGCAGCCAGCAGTGTATCTAAGTGTGGTTACATGGTATACTACTTGTATGATGTGTTTCCTGGTCAAAATGTTTTCATGTAAGCAGAGTGGAGTTAGGATATGGTCACTTTTACCAACTAGTAAATCAATTTTCTTGCAAGTGTATGAGATCGATGCTTCACTGTGATGTGGTACTTTTATGTACGAAACAAGGTGATGGAAAATCGCTGCAATGACTTCTCAAATTGCTGTTTGTATTGGCCAGCTGTGCTAATTTTAGATTTACAGAGGCCAGCAGTCAAATTCATAATTTTAAAGCATTTATAGATGAAAGACCAAGTCAATAATAATAGTCAATGGTGAATAAGTATGGTTGGTCAGCATACTTGCCAAATTCCCAACATTATAGCCTAAATCAGGGGACCAAATCTAAATCTAACCTAAACCAGGGATCTGTATCTATGTTAATGTCAGAGACTGTTTTATGGTGAATTTATGAAGTTACATTACAGAAATGTGGAGTCACAAGGACATGCTGGTCTTCTGAAAAATGGAAAACTCAGGAGAATCTTAACAGCTGGCAAGTATATACATCTATGACAGTGGATCCTGCAGCGTATTTTTTCAATTTTCCAGAAAACAGACTGAGTTTACACTAAACAGCACACAGTAAAATAAATGACAATGTAACAGATTAGTGTATATTTCTTGCTTTTCCTTCTGAAGGTCATTCGATTTGTCTCCAGTCACTTTGTAGAAGTATATTGCAAGTAGGTAAGAACTCACCTGTTTAAATGATATTAAGGATTAAAGTTGCACATAATTACACAATTACACATAAACAGCATGGCCTGTTGGCTTCATCAAGAAAAACAGATGGATAGACGGACGGATGGATGGTCTGAAAAAATAACAAAATCTTTATATTGCTGTTGGTAAAATTATGACACATTACTGGTCCCTCCATTTTGTCCAATTGCATATTCTATTAATGATTCATGATCATTAAGCTTACCAACCATCCAATGAGAAAGTTTAGACTCTGAACTTCCTGCATCCATTAACTATGATAGAATTCCAGTAAATGGTTGTGGTTGTGATTCATGAGAACTTCATCCATGCTAACCTGCCACACACCCAGCTCTCTCGGAGAACACCACAGTACTCTACAGTCTCTTCCACAGTTCTGATCTCTGTCCAAAAGCACCTTGTTTGTGTCCCTGCAGCCACACATACACACATACACACACACACACACACACACACACACACACACACACACACACACACACACACACACACACACACACACACACACACACACACACAGCATGCCAGACTTTTATTCAGTATTTCATAGCGTGTGAATGTGCTCTTCATATTTTACTGATATTTTACTTGCCTACCGGGTGTCATTGGAATAAGAATGTCTGTTGCCTTCTTCCAGTAGATATTACCAGAAGGAATTTGGGGATTAGTTCGGAAATAAAACAACATGGTGACAAGAGATGATTGCATATGTGCGTGCGTGTGAATGTGTATGTCTGTGTTGAAATTTCTCTTATTTCCTAGTGTGTGTATGTTTAAAACCCCATATGCACGTTGCTGAACACGTGGCTACATGTGTGTCTGTGTCTATGTGTCTCTGTGTGTGTCACGTACGCCACCGGTCACAGGTGAGTGTCATGTGTGATGATCATTATTGCCATACACCTGCTCCGCTCCCGCAATTAACTTTGCCGATGCAAATGAGCCTTATTGCATCACCGAGGCCTAGCCTCCTCCCCAACAGACTAGACGATGTTCATCTGCTGGATCTAATTAAGGTAATGAGAGAGGGAGGGAGAGAGATGGAAGGATGGATGCAGGAGTGGAGGAGAAAGGCGGAAGGTGGAAAAACAGGGAAATGGGGATGAAAGAAGTTGGCACGAGAATAGAAAATAAAGAAGAGGAGCTTTTTGCTGTGTGTGTGAGTGTGTGTTCATTTTGGGTACAATAATTTATGGTTTATAGGAGTGTACTGAATCTATACAGTAGTAATATGACTACAAGGGAAGTCCCCTGCTGTGTGTGTGTATGTGTGTGTCTTTGTGCATGTGTGTGTATACCGTATATGTTTGATCTGGTTGCAGAATTAGATGTATCTGTTTTTTTATGTGTGTATCGGATCTTTTTATAGTGTGTGTGTGTGTGTGTGTGTGTGTGTGTGTGTCAGTGTGTGTGTGTGTGTGTGTGTGTGTGTGTGTGTGTGTGTGTGTGTGTGTGTGTGTGTGTGTGTGTGTGTGTGTTTGAATTGATGAAGTGTCGGAAGAAAGGAAGGAGGAGAGAGAGGAGGGGAGGAGACACCAGGTGTTCTGACAAGGACAACAGCCGTCACACACACACACACACACACACACACACACACACACACACACACACACACACACACACACACACACACACACACATGCACACAGTACAACAGAATTATGCACACGCACATACAAACATACAAACAATCAGAAATGCGCACCTTCACACCTGTACACACACACACACACCTTGATAAACACCCCAATGCCCAGACACACACTCATACGTGTGACCTCCATACTGCACTGGTGTTGCTGTTCACACACTCAAAATACCTTCTTCTCACACATACTGCTCACCATAACTGAAAAGCAGCCTCAGTAAAGAGTCACTGTTTATCCTATTCTCATATTTGTGTGATGAAGTCATTTCTTTAAAGAATAAGTTGATGTGTTGTTAACACTTAAACACAAGTGTGCCTGGGAAAGTGTTGGTTGCAGCAAAACAAATGTCTATAACTTGTATTAATGTCTGGCAAAGTAGTTTTTGTCAGTAATGAGGACAGAAGTGAACAGTGGCAGCAGGAGGAGAAATGTATTGGTAATTTTATTAATTCGTGTCAGCATGAATGCCAATACTTCAGACATCCAGGTTTTCAGAACACGATACTTAGTTATTCAGTCAAATAAATGATCCATGACAAGGTATGTCATAAACAAAGTCTAGTGTTTATCCAGTAGTCTATATTGGTAGAATGGTGTGGAGCAGTCAGTAAATATCTGTCTTTGGATCGGAGTGTTTGTTGGACAAATGCTGCCATCCTGAGGCCCTGTGTTAATGACATATTATGAGTGAGGTGCACATAAAGTCTGTGGTTTGTGCTCATGGTTTTGTACATTTTGGAGGAATGGTTGCTGTTCAGTAGAAAATGTTAATACATGCTGGCTCAATGGCCATTAGACTTAATGTAAAAATGGCAGCACTGAAACACTGATACATTGAAACACATAAGATCAGCTACAACTACAACAAAAAAAAAGAATCGGTTGTCAGTGTCAATAATGCTTTGTTGTTGTCATAAAGACATTTCATTTGTAAAGTAAAAACAGTTATCCAGTAATGGTGAGTGAATCACATTTGTTAAGTGTTTCACATTCAGTTTCCTAGTTTCTACTTATGCAAGATTCAGGAACAGAAACATCAAGTTTACACGAGAGGATGTTGCGAACAACGTACACATTAATGAAGACAGGAGCGTCCCCATTTTGGGTTTACAGGAAACCTACACATACAGACCAGTACCTGCTCTTCGATTCTCACCACCCACTAGGACCATTCTCACCAGTACCTAACATAAGCTAGGTAAACCTAGGTGAACCATTAGGAGAGTGGCCACGAGATCTAGGAAGGACAAGACTGTTGAAATGAAGGATAGATGGAACAACTCTGTCATTTCCTATGTATCTGGTGGATCAGAAAAACTCAGGAAGATCATTATTAAGCACAGAATCCCAGTGTTCTCCAAATCCAGTGACACACTTATACAACTGGTACACTGCACACCTTACACCCAGAAAAACAATCTAGTGCTGTCCAGTGCAGCGAGGAGTGCACAGATTTATATATCAGGGAAACGAATCAGCCACTTAACAAGTGTATGGCTTAACACAGGAAGGCCAACTCATCAGGACTAGATTATGAAGTTTTCTTGCACCTTAAGGGCAAGGGACACTCTTTTAGTGACAATGATGTTCGCATCTTTGACAGGGAAGACAGGTGGTTTGAAAGAGGAGTGAAAGAGGCTATCTATGTAAAAGTAGAGAAACCATCACTCAGCAGAGGAAGATGCCTCAGACACCACCTACTGAAGAAGCTTCTTGGATGAGAAGCAAAACGTCTTCACAGATCTACAACCAAGTCCAGTTGCCCCAGATTGCCCCTTCTTGAAGAAAAGAAAAATACTCTTTATTTTCATGTTTACCAGTAAAACTGTTTTCTACAGTCCTGAACATCCATCTGTTGCGAAATTTCGACTTTGTACAACTGTCATCTAGTTACATGGATGTCGTGTTTCAAAGAATGTTCTCACTGAAAAGAATCCAGGCATTTTTAGGAGACAGGTTTGGACTGACACATTGAAGGAACGTTACAGTGGGCCTGCAGTTCTGCAATAAGAAAAATTACAGTGATGCCTTCACAACTGGTAATGAACCACAAAGTCTCCAAATGAAACAAGCAAATGTGTCAATGGTTAATGCCATCTGGAGCAACACATCGTCTGTGCCCACCAATCACTGCTGAAAAATAGCTCAGTTTTATGATTTAATTAGGTTTAGGCACAAAACCATCTTGTGCTTTGGGTCAAATAAGAATTTCCTTTTACTATATTGTTAGGATTATAATCAGAAAGTCATGGATATGATTTAGTAATGATCTTTGCTTTTACAAAAACAATAACTGGCTCAAAACAGGAAATGAACAGCTGTATCTTGTGTAAAGGGATGTGATAATGCCCATGTGTTTTGTTGCTTTGCTATGGTCGCTATAGGACTTTTGGGATACTTTATAAAATGACTGATTCTTTTTTTATTCTTGGGAAGACAGGCTCTGTTAAACACATCCAACTTCAGTTAAACAGATCAGCACACATTCTTTGTCCAATGTCACTCTAACTTACTGAGAAACATGAAACTTCCGAATGATTTAAAGACATCATAGGTTCCTCTAGCTCTAGTTTTTATTTTCATTTTTTTATATTAGCTGTAGCCCACATTCTGAGGCTAATGCTACTAGTGAGGTCTACCTACTGTAACAGACAACAACAACCAAGGTTTTCTGGGTGAGACTTACTGGTCGTACTGGTCACACTACACAACTTTCCGTTGAGTAATTTGTGAAACTTCAGGTCTTGGTTTGCACACTACATGACTGATCAGCAACAGGGGGTCAGTCACGCAGTGCAAGATTTTTTATCAGGAGGAGTCCCTGACAGGTCTTTCTGTTCTTCAAAGTACATTTTGTCAGGAAAACATGCCAAAAGTGACGCATGCCTTCTGAAAGAACTGTAATCAATATTGAAAGGTTTGTGCTTATGCCAATGTGTTCTGATAGAAACTATACTATTGTGTCCACTCTGTATAAATAGTTCCATGATAACACTGGGTTCAGAGTGCTACTGTGAATGACAGTCAATGCCTGCTATCATTGGTCAAACCCATCCCCATCATGACTAGTTGTTAGGTTACAAACGCTACTGCAGGAAAAATACTCCAGGGAACTCCAAGCGATACATTTTCTGGAAGTTATACTTATAGAATAATAAGAAAGATGGATGCCAAACATCTCAGACAGGACACTCTCAACGCTTTCTTGTAGAACTGTGCCATCTTGGATTTCATCTTGCCATTTTTATTTATTTATTTTTTAAAATTGAATGAAAGGATTGGTTGATGACTGACAGTGTGTCTAAAATATAATAACCTTCGGTGGTATTGATATCACTACACCATTACACCTTTACTAAATATACAGGAAATATTACACTTCACATTGATTTTTAGCTAGACCACCTACTGTTTTTACTTCTAATACAAAATCTAATCCTGCTGAATTTTCTAGTCTTGTACAAAATACTGACAAATTTATCAATATATTATTCACTTTCTAAGGTTTCTCTTTCGGATGTTGCTGTGTCCTGTTATTACAAACAGCATGATACCATAATAACCTATGGTGTTAATATGAAACACTACAGTGCATAATGTACTACAGCAGGTGTTGTTCTCATCACTTATCCACTAAACAGTCCCAAATATTTCACGTGTACAGTATGAGTGTCTTTGTTTCTTTGTCTCAGCTGTCCTCTCCCTGTTTCTCCTCTGAACCTCTTCCCCGTCTGCTTTTCTTTTCTTTCTGTCAACCTCCACTGGGTTTAATCTGACTAGCCGCTGTGGTGACTGATTGACCAGTGAATGAGCTGTTTATTGGATGCAAGGGAAACAAATTGCAGTTTGACGTGTTCCCTGAGTTGCCTAATGAGAGTCAGGGTGAAGCATATCACTCTCTGCCTCTGCTATCCTCTCTCAGCATGGGCCTAACCCAAAACAAGGTTTGGACCTCTGCCAGACCAATCTCAATCATCCTGATGCACCAATGATAGGCCAAAGCCTGAGGTGTGTCTGTGTGTGCATACATGTATGACAGTGGAGAACTAGTCTTGTGTAAATACTATAACCTTCTGCATTAGGTGTGTATTCATATACAGACTGGCTTTTAGATGGCATTACTTACATCCCACATTTAATAGGTTCTAACTTTTTTCCAGTCGAATTGGCACATCATCCGACTTCTCTGAACAATGCACAGACAGTGTAGGCCATCCATCTTTAATGCATGAAGACAGAGATAAAATACATGTCTACAACCAGGCTCTGTGTTCACTAACTAATCACTAACTTTATCTGTCTGGATGTTCAGTGCTGGGCAGGTAGTGTGCAGTTGATTTATCAGTACATTTTCACTTAACACATTTGAAATGAAACAAAACTAAATCAGTTGCAGGCTGTAAAAAACAGTCACACAAAGTACACAGTTGAGTAGATAAACAATGCCACTTGTATTGAACTTGGTTGTCTGCACATACACGCTTGTGAGTATCCAGTGCATCATGAGAATAATGGCAGTGGTACCAGCACATTTTTATGAAAGAAAACTGACGACACTGTGCTGTGTGAATTTTTAAGAGGAACGTGAGAAATGTAGCTTTTAATCTTTACTGGGATAGAGACAATTCCTGAGAAAGAGAACTGATTTTACAGTATAGCTGATATGTCTCACATCTGAACATATCATTGATTAGATCCAACATAATAAATCAATTTCTGTGAAAAATGACTGTGCATTATTATATTATAATGTACAGTGAGCTGATCATTATTGCAAAATATACCTCGACAGGGTGGTGCTGGTCTCATCTTAAAGGGGGTTATTTCACAAACATTGACCTGTTTACTGTTTGACACAATAAGTGACACAAAATATTGATTTTGAAGTGGTTTTATAAAATGATTATTGCTTGATAAATCATGAATTATTTCTTCTGCAGAGTCTTTGATCAGAACTGTGTTCATAGCAGTGGTCTTTGTTTATTCATCGCCGTGGCCTGCTCTTCAAAAATAATAAACCAGTGTTCAGCAAAGCTGTGTAATAAAAAGGGGAGCTATTCTTACAGTCAAGCTTAAGAAACGAATGAAATCTCAAAATCAAAAAACTTTCTTTGTGACTCCACTAACACTTTTCCTCTGAATCCATGAACACCAAGTTACGCTTGCTTCAGTTCCTTCCAGTCATGGTGACCATGTTGAGCTATTTAACAGTAACAATTTAGTATTCACGCGGCGTGCTGCAGGATCGCAGCACATAAAAGCTCAGCCTGAGTCCATCACCAAACAAATGGGAGCTGCGTGTTTTTCCTGATTTATTAGACGAGCCCTCCCTTCTTGTTCTCCTTCTCCTCCTCTTAATCTTTCATTATTGCCTTTTCCTCACTCACTCTCTCCCCTCCTCTCCTTCTGTGTTACAGTGTGAGCGCGGCACACATCCTACTTGTGTGTATGTATGTGTTGCTGTCAATGTGATCATGTGTGCATGAGTGCAAACATGACGAGTGTGTGCATGTGCGAGGATGTCACATGACATGTCCTTAATGACAATCTGTCTGAGATCTCGCATTTCTCTCTTTAGCTTCTCCTGTTGATGAAGCATGATGCTTTCCTTTTGTTGCCCTTAATGGAGGCTTAACGTCTCTACTCACAGATCAATATGACTTTATGAATTATTTGCTCCACGGCTGTTTTCTTTTCTTTTTTTTTTCTCTCTCTTCCTTAACACTTGCTCATTAGCATGCCGTCTTTATTAGCCAGGGCCACCAGTGTCTACTTCTGCTCACGTGTGTGTCTGTGCATGTGTGTGTGCGTGAACATGTGTGTGTACTTTAGGTGTTGTGTGTGTGCGTGTGTATAAGTCGTGGTGTAATTAATCTGCTTGCCCTCCACTCTGATTAAGCTCAGATTCTTCCACACAGCTGAACACTCCACCTCCCGTCTTTTTTGGCTTCTGCTCATCAACATGCTGTGAAACACACAGTCGAATACAACCATTTCCTATTTTGTTTTCTTTCAGTGCGTCGAGAAGTCTGACTAAAGAAATACAGGGGGAAGGTATGTTTGAGATGAATCAGGAGGGGGTTTTTTTATTCCAAAACAAGCTGTTGTTTTGTAAATGTTTCAAGTTTAATATTCTAAAAATTGTCCCTGTCAGAGGTCAAAGTGGGAAAACTAACAGCTTCTATAAAAGAGTATAAAATTAGCAACCCCAGCTGAAAAGGGGGGAGACAATTCCCACATGCATACACAGTAAAAAAAAACAACAGAAATATAATTCCCCTATTTCATGGGTGTTGCCCTTTAGCTGACATGAGAAGTCAATAAGCGCTATTGTACAAATCTAATAAAAAGCTGCTTTGTGTGTGTGTGTGTGCGTGTGTGTGTGTGTGTGTGTGTGTGTGTGTGTGTGTGTAAGTTCACACACACACACACACACACACACACACACACACACACACACACACACACACACACACACACACACTCCTCTTCCCTTGGCGTAATCTGTGATAATTGTAGCCGTAATAATCTTGCAAACAGAGGAAAAGGTCAAGTCTGGGAGGTGAATATGAGAGAAGGGAGGAGGGTGATGGGGTTAAAAAAATGATGAAGAAGAAGAAGAAGAAGAAGAAGAAGAAGAAGAAGAAGAAGAAGAAGAAGAAGAAACAACAGGAGAGTGATTGAGAAGCAGAGGAAAAGGTAAACAAAGATGACGAGTAAAATGAAAGGAAAATGGAAACAGAGGAGAAAAGTCAGAGCACATTGCAGTCTTTCACCACTAGTCTCTGCTGTTGCATCAAGGATGAATGATCCTCATCATTGGATTGGACACTACACACACCCCCACCACACACACACACACAAACACACACACACACCCTCACTCTTGCCTTTGTTTGTCTCTTTTCTTGAAAGCCCAAGGTCTCCCAGGCAGTGTTGAATTCCTGTCGAACTACGCACACAGCGCTGTTACAGCCCGCGCTGACAGCTGTATTGTTCCATTGCAGGGGGAAACAGCACGTTGTTCACAACAATTGAGCTCCACTAACCACGCTTCCTATGGAGAACAAAGGTGACACTCTACTTAAAGCATTATGTGGAGCATCATGCATTATCGAGTGTTACATAATGTTTACAGTGTGCTCATTATGTTCTCATGGTGGGCCTAATAAGTACGGATGGAGTGGAGCACCTTCGCTCATTTTACTCACCTTTTTCAACTTGCTAAGATGAAAGATATGTTTTTAAATCTGTCTTTATTACCTGCTGTTGAATTTTACAAAATTAATTTTATTGCCACCCATGATCTATTTTCTGTATAAAGTAAGCTTGTGTCCAGTAAAATAGTCCCTGCAGTTTTGTTTATGTCAGACGTTAGATGCCATAAATTAGGTCGAACTGTACACACTTTATTAATCCACCAATTTAGCATTTATAATCAATGTGTGAACAGTTAATTAATGGTTTATAACATAACACAAGTATAATGTTGTTTTAGCTGCGATATATACATTTTTAAGCATTAATTAAAGTAGAAACTAGTGATGTAAAGCATCTGGAGCAGATCATGGTTGACTTTAAAATATAGTTAATTTGTCACCCCATAAAATATCTTCCATGAATATGAAATATAAAGCATGTATGTTTTATATTTATGATGGTATTATTATACTTAATAATGCAATCTTCTTTTCTACTTCAACTTTCTTCTCTTTCTTTTCAGCACAGTTATGGACAGTTTAATCCTGTGTATTACTAATTTGTTTATGAGCACAATTTTCTTACATAAAAAAATCTTTGTTTTTATAAGACATAAATGTATAAACAGTTAATACATGTGTTTGCAAGAATTTGTTCATCATTAAATATGTTAATTTGTAGATGTTGTTACTGTTATGCACCTAAACACCAAGGCAAACTGTTGTATGTCAAACCTGATTAGCAATAATTCTGATTGGGGTTATACTGTGTTATGAGTTATTCATTAACAGTTTATACACAAATTACAGATACACAGAAGAAGTTATATCTATTGACAAATCACATCAATAAATGCAGAAAAATATTTTATTTTATATTTTTTTACTGTGTTATTATGTGGCTTTGTTGAATATTCAATTCTGATTGTTCAGTTACAGCATATAGCGTATTGTTCTGTTATTGTTGAATAACAGACAAACAAACAGTCTGTTATTTCTGAATAACTGTTCCTGTGGATGTTTCTTACTGCTCATAAATGTTGAATTATGGGGTAAAAGAAAAGTGTTACCACTCACTACATAGACTTTTAAGACAGAAAAATACAGCTGCAGTACTGTTCACACATCTCTAAAAAAAAGGAACAAAACTTATTATGTACATTGCACCACATTCATAAAATGGACTTCATCTTCAGTCTCACCTATGTCAACCTGTTCCTACAGCCGAATGTTACTGTGTGCACACAGAGATACACATTTAACAATTTGCACAAAGGGTCATGAATATCACAGTGTAACTTTAAAAGAATCAAAAAAGAATGCCTAAAATTACATTGTGTGTTTTGTGATTCTAGTGGCACTAATTAAATGTTTGCCTGCAAAGTCTGGAAATATCACATGCAAGCTAAATGTCCACAAGAAGCAGAGCTGCTCTGAGACCTCTGAAAGTGATAAATTATTTCCCCTCACAGCAGCAGATCAATGCGTCATCACAGATTAGCAGCAGGGATAAGTTAGTTTCTATATATGGGTGCTGACAGGGGTGAATATTCAGAAATGCATTTAAAAAAACACAGAGTTCAGTGAGTACTGCCAAAGGTTGTGCTTTTTTAAAATATATTTTGGAAGGACAGGGTGATCTTTTCTAAAGGACTATTAAATTCATCTCATTTTGTGAAGCTGAAGTCTGTCATCCTCTTCCTGCTGAACGCAGCATTTGGATGTCACAGACGCCTCATGCAATCCATTTCAACCTGATTATTATTTGGAACTCAGATCACAGGAGGAGAAAGGAGGTTTGGATCGCCTGTACCTGCGTGTTTAAAGGTTTGGCTGGAGTGGATAGGCTGAGCTGTTTAACTCATGATCATTGCATCTATTTGGAGCCATGAAGCATGTGCAGTAAGTATCTCTTGACAGAACTGGATAATCAACTGCTTTTTTTTCTAGTAGCAAACTGTCATGCTGGAGTAGACTGGACCCAAGACATTATGAATTTCATAGAGATTATATCTGTATTTTATATGAAGAATCCAGTGCTGATGTTATACATTGTACAATTGTATGCTGTGATATATACCTCCATATTTGATGATTTTGGGGGTTAGCTAAAGGATTAAAGGATCCTGTGTGGGTAAAGAGTTAGAAACAAAACGAAAAATCCCACTGCTATTTTCTTTCTTTTTATTCTACCCTAACATGACAATGTTTCCACCACAAATATGTCTGTTCACTGTCAGACTTTTTTTGTCTTTTTGTTCAGATTAGTGTCCCCTGATGATCGCCTTTTTAAAGATTAATAAATATGAAAACTGACAAAACTGTCTCTACAGTGTGTGTTATAAATACTATAAAAATGTATTGTCAAAGTATAACACAAGAACTTTTATTTCTTTTGTTCTTATCATTGGACAGAGACAATATGTGAAGTGGAGGCACACATCCTGTATCTTTTACAAGTATGAAAATGTGGGAAACAGGATTTCACAGTATTATATAACAGAGCACGGATGAAGCCAGGAACTAAAATGTTGTTGCTGTTTTTTTTTCTCCAAATATTTCTATATTTACTTTGATTTTACACAGTGTGCCATCCTATACGTCTGTTTTTAGACACTAAATATCCACAACTTGATGCCCTCTGTTCACCTTCCATGACGCTGCAAGAACAGACTGAACTGAATGTCTCCAAACATCCATGCCACACACACACACACACACACACACACACACACACACACACACACACACACACACACCATCCTGATTTTGCAGAATATGACAATTCAGAATTCTTCACAGCTATCAATGTCATATGACTCTGGTACACAAACTTCCGTAACAGACAGTCGGAATCTGGCAGGAGAACTTTGTGGGAGAAAACTTTTGCGGTGTGGAAAGGAAGAGAGGAAAAAGGAGAAGTCATGCAAGGCAAATATCACACAGCGCTGATTCACCGTGTGACCAAACGCTGAGCTCAAGTTGAGACTAATGAAGTCTTTAATTTGGTTATAGTTTATTAATGTCAGAGACACTCCCCCATTAATCATATTATAACGCCCCTGAGTGTGCATGTGCTCGCACTAATGTGTGTATAGCTTGCGTGTCACTATGTGAGTGTGTTTAAGCATATGCCTCTGTGTTTCTATGGATGTTTGCGTATGTACACATGTATCTGTGTGTGTGTGACAGAGAGAGACAGAGAGATAAAGATACACACACACACACACAAAAGTGTGCTCTCCACCAGCAATAATATCGCATACATTTTAAAGGACCGTCATTATCGCCGCGGGTTACCCCGCGGCCCCCCATCACCAACCCCACAAACCATTTTCATTCCAAACTCATTAATATGCAAACTTATTCAAATGAGATTGTAATTAAGCATCTACTGAGTGGGAACCCTTTTCATGATAATTTATGATAAACTCCTCGGCACCTTTGATTGAGATTGATTTTTGGCGCAGGCAAGGCGACCTGAATACAAAGCTACACCTGAGAGACCTGGAGGGAGAATAACACTTTTAAAACAGCAAACTTATTTCATGGCTGATTGTGCCACAATCATCTTGGAGGAGTAACAAAGATCTATTTGAATAATGCATTCCCACTGTGCTGGCGATGTGCTCAGCCTAAAAAGAAAAAAAAAAAAAAAAAAAAAAAAACTTGGGCATATCTGTTCTTGGCATCGAGGTGACAAAGTGATGTGTGTATGTGTTTTATAATGGAAGGTAAACCAATCATAACTGCGTTTACCCAGCGTTTTATTGGAAGGATAACCTTTATTAAGTGAAACTGACACTTAGAATATTGTCAGTTTTTATGTTCATATAGATGGTCTGCTAGCCTCATAGTGATCATCTGATGCTTATATTTTTTTTACCATGATATCACTAACTACATTTTCCTGTTCAGAGTGCATGTGTACATAACAAATCTTTGAAGAAATCTGTTTTCTCAGCATATGTGATCACATCTCCAGAGTAAAGTCGTGTTTTTGCATGATTCAGCTCCTTAAAAAGGTACTCCACTTAGTATTCCTCTGTCATATAGTTGGGGTTCAGTTATTTGACGAGGCTCTAAAAACCCACTGTACACTGCCTGCAGAGCACCAAACAGACTAGAGCATTTAGCAGCTAAAGAGTCAGATACTAAACCCAGATTATTGCCTTTGGTCAGGAGGAGATGTCCTCAGACAGCTTTCATAGGGTCTCCACCATCAATCGTGACACCCTCAAGTTGGTGGGTCAGCAGAGGTGGTCAAATCACTGCCCATCTGCTGTTGACATGCAGTCAATCCTCACACCAACACCAAATCCAGGAAGAGGCCATCTCTACTTCCTGCCCTAGTTGCTGAGTAACATCCCTCTTTCCTTTTTCCGTTGACGCCTAGAGCAGTCAAGAATTACCAAACAGAAACAGAAGCTGCAGGCTAGACCTCTACTTGCAGCAGCCTTACTTGCCAACCTTTGCCCCTACAGTGATGTAACAACAACAACCCTCTTCCTTTGCTGTTAGGCCTGTTGGGTTGCTGTTTGGCAGTATGTGTGCTAGAACATGTCATACTGACCACAGCAGAAATGAGATAGGGAAAAGGTCTAATCTCCACAATTCTGGCTATGTTACCTTCCTCATGGCTTGCTGCCTATTTGTCAAGGGCCTCTGGGAGGGTATGAAGAGGGTAGGAAGAAGTGAGGAATTTTGAGAAGGAATGAAATCAAACCTAAATCAGTGAGGCATGACCTGCTTGAGATCTCCTTGATTCCACCTCAAAGTTCCTCACTTCTTCCTAGATGAAAATGCATGTTTCCCTTATGTTTACCTATTCCCACCTTTTCAAATGCACCAAGCCAAGACCATCTGCAAAATGGTAAATCTTGAAGTCAAATTGTTACACAAGTTCCAAACTAAATGTCACAGAATCATTTGGGAAGTTGTTGATGAAAACTTTAGAAAAGGAAAATAATATTTGGTAAGTGATTGGATGAAGCATCTGTCTATCACTGTCTAGTGTTACTGGCTTTCTTGATATAAGTAATGTTAGCAGCATCTACGCTAACCCCATTAACTGTCATTGCTGTTTTTTATTCATTTCTGTGGAGCAACGGTTGTAGCTTTTGTTGTACCTGCCTGTACCTCCGTATAGGGCACAAGGGAATAGGTTGAAGCCTGCCAAGATGGATTCTCATGTGAAAAGGGTCACTTGTAATGACGCAAAACCAACGGAAACCACCAACTCTGTTCTCCTCAGTGACAAGAGAAAGAATTTTAATTTTTTAGGGGTTTACCTAAGCTAAAAAGAGAGTGACTATTGGACTCTTAGAAATGATTCAAAATGCATGCAAATGAACTGTTTGGTAATCTTTTCAATCTTTTTGGTAATCATGACAAACTTAAAAAAATGGCTTCACATTATTGTCACAGCTTTGTTCTTGACTGTTTTCATCAAAACCAAACAACTTACCAACTTCAAGTTCTCTTTAGAAGTGTGTTCGACCCACATCAGGATCCTAACCCACAGTTTGAGAAACACTGGTTTGGATGCAGATGGTAATCGCCTTTGTAATTAACACTCTCTGAGTACCTGTGGGGGATGAAGCGAAGGAAGGCATTGTTGTTTGAGGAACAACATCAAAGACAAAGGTAGTCTCTGGAAAATGATAGTTGTGTAATTGCCCCGTGGTACCTGCGAGCCGTATGACCATACTCTCCGAGCTAGTTAGGAGCCCCAGGTGAGAGAACAGTAGGGCTGGATCTCTGCATCCCCTGTAGTCTGCACACACACAAACATACACACACCTGCATAAATTGGATGGAAAGTTTGGGATCAACATCAGAGATGCTTTTGTATTTTATTGTTTATTGGGGTCAGAGTGATTTAGGGGCGGGACTTGGGATGAAACAAAAAAGAAGCAAAGTGCTGTTTGTTTGTGCAACTGCAAACTAGTTAGCATAAAGAATAAATCAATAAATTCTTCTCTGCCAGCAGTGCTCCTTTGTTGTTGCGCTGGACGCTTAGTATTGCCGGGAGGAGGGAAAATAGGTGAGCCTTGTTAGTGTGAATGTCTCGTAGGCCAGCAGCCTCTCTCCATTTGTGAAGCGTGTGAAGCCGCTTCAGGTATTCACAGAAACTATGCAGAGACGTGTGCAAAAACTGATTATAAGCACAGGTTCTGAATGTTTGGCATCTTATTGGTATTTTTCCACAACTTAACACATGTTTCATCCTTTTACCGGTGTCGTATCGTTCACACATTCCTACATCACATGTTTGTGTTCGAAAATGTTTCCTTGAATATGCAGACACTCTGGAAGTGCGAGAGTTATGCCAACACGTTCTTGTATCTTATGTAGCTTATATGTGTGTCTTACAGTGCATACCTGCATATTTTGCATATAAGAATAAATGCGTTGAAACGGAATGCCTGTGCGTACTAATCAAATTAGAGTAGTAAAAGCATGGGTTACTTGACCTCCAGCTCACATGGAATACACAAGCGGTAACTAAGTTTCTGCCTCTGATTTTCCAAACAGAAACAAATCCTCGTCAACACCGCACTGTTTATTCAAATATAATAACACAATTCATCTCGTAATCTCAGATATTCACATCACTTTGCTGAAATTTGGCCTTTGACTTCGACCTATCCTGACTGTTTCAACGGGTCATCATTGTTACAGTCAGCCTAACTTTTAATGAACAGCAGCAACTCATATGACATGCTATTTTAGTCAATATTGAATGAATAAATAAGCCTATGCAATGGGTAAATATAGCTATGGATCAATCCTGGAATAAATAAGGCCATACATACATAATTTTTCAATTTGTGTAATACCTTTATTGGTTTATCACCCAAACTCATGACATTCACATCAGTCTCGCCTGTTTTTAGCTGGACCAGAGAAAAGCAGGGGCCAGCACTGTAAACACAACCCCCAGCCTTTTATGACCCCTTTAAGGTACAACATGACCACAGAAGAACTGCACTCTGAAACCCGCTATCTTCAACCCTCCTTAATATAAGTTCACATTTGTATCACAACCTCTGGTGGAAGGCCCTGTAACACAGTTGTGTCTGAAAGGATAATTGTCCATGCCAGGTGAGCCTCAGCCTCAGTCTCACCTTGTGTATCAGACAATTGGCTCCAAAACAGACAGCTCGGAGCTTAGAGGGCTACACTTATACAGAACTCATAGAACCTGTAGTTACAGTACATAACTAGTGTTTCACTAGGGTTTCACCCCTTTAAGGCTATCAACACACACTCACTTCACGAGGCACCAGTAACCAGTCCATACCTCGTTGAACCTTAATGGCACATCATGTTCACATAGACGGTGCAATACCTGATATTTACCACGATAAAATGACACTGTAAAACTACATGAAACCCAATGCTGTGAGAAACGGAGACGACTGTAAGAGTCGAGCAGAGAGCACAGTTACAGCAGCTCAAATGACAAATGATCGGTCTGACAAAACACTCAATACAGAGTGAGTGACAGAAAAACCACAGACAGATAATAACAATACATGAAAGAGCAGGAGGACTTCAAAATTACAGTGGTTATATTTAGAATTAAAATAAGATCTCTTTCAAATCAAAACAACTTAAAAGATTTGAGTATAATCTTACATCTTCATTTATAAGTGATACAGTACTCAATTTTGTCTTTGAGCTTCTGATTTCAATAGAATTATTGTTTTTATCAGGCAGTAACAACTAATAAAAAAATCTAACAGTGGCATAATTTACATGTCTGTTAATATATCCTGAATAACAAAAACAGTCCATGTTTATGACAATATTATTTCCACAGTGTCTTGAAAGGTTAACCAGGTAACTTGTGTTACTCAGTTAAGCACTGAAATCTATTTATATCTTGTAAACCTGCGTTGTGCTGAATAATATCTGAATCATGTCTTCTAAGACCCCCTTAGGAGCAATTAAAACACGAGTGATGACACATGGTTAAAATTACTTAAAGACAAAATTAGCCTTGCTTGATGTTGTTTACTGCTTGATTTATGGCTCTTAAATTCCCTGTGGACCAATAAAGGGTAATGTTAATAAGCTGCTCGAAGAGACTTTCAAACACAAGAAAAAATAGAAAGTTTTATGTTCAATGTTCTTCAACAACTGATATAATATTTCAAAATGTATAAACAAATACTGTGTCAGACTTGTGTCTGTTAACAGGATATTGACGCTGCCTGTTTGCTTTAAACAAGTCAGCAGAAGGTAAACATCATCATACTAATGATCCACTAAAACTAAATAATTAGAGCCACTGTAAATATTCTAACTGCTCACTACAAAACAAATGTGATATATTCTAAGAGGGCTGTGAAATAAGAATCTTTATTTTTTATTATTATTATTATTTATTTATGTATTTTTTCAATTTCATATTATAAGAGTTCTATTGCCTTTTGGAATAGTGTTTGTACAGTGTAATACATAAATGTCTGACACTTTCACTACTGTCTGTTCAGTAGTAAATAAGTACCATGATTTTGTAATTACTCCAAAATACCTAATATTGTTTTTTGTATTACGTGCTTCTAAATTCTTGTCCGACTCAGAATGTCCTTGCAATGTCCTTTTATCTGCTGTTTGCAGATTTGATTGATATATTGTCTAGGTTTTTCTTTTGAAAAATGTGCTAATTCTCCCCCCTTTTCTATATTTGTTTCATCAATACTAGAAATGCAACTGTATGAAATTTCTCAGTATCCTCAATTTGTATTCAAATATAATACAAATCAAACTTCATACAGCTCCTAAAAAGCCTGAAATGTCAGCGATAAGAACAAAAGTATAGAGAACTGTATGTCATCACTTTGTAGACTATATGAATTGAATATTTCACTTTGTCATGGAGCGGTTCTTTGGTGGTCTAAACTAGCCTTATATTATATTGTAGTGCCAGTTCTACAGAGAAAAAGTAAACTTCAGGTCAAGATGAAGAAGCTTCAGTGTTAATAAATAGTCATAAAACATTGGAATTTTCCTCCATTTGATTACTTTAGTTAACTGTCAACTAAGACTCTGAAGGTACAAAGAGGGTATTGATGTTATGTATGAACGCTTTGTTGAATAAAATGCAGCGGTGACCACAGTCCATGAACTGACAGACAAAGCCACATAGAAGAGTAAAGAGAGGCATGGTCCAGCCATGGTTTTAAATCATATCCAGTCAATGTTGCTCAAGGTGAGATATTGTAGAGATCAATGAAAAATTACTTTCATATTTTCTCACCTTCTTTCTTTTGTTCTCTCTTTATTACTCCACTGGTTAACACTGGACATGGTGTTGCCTTGACCAAGGTCCTCCAAGTGAATGAATCGAGCTGTGTATCTGTCAAGTGATACAGCACTCTGCTTTTTATAACATGCAACAAAGGCAGCCAGGCCAGTACTCGGACCTCCTCATGCAACAAGACAATTATTAATTATTATATTGTGATTAAATTTGTTCAGTCTTTTCAATTTCACTGTGTGCTTTCCATATGAACAAGAAACGTCCCTTGAAGAGCCAGTGGTATTATATCAACCATTGTCCAAAAAGGTAATTATTGGTTGTTTGGAGCTGTTGGAGGGTACTGTAAGGAAGACCCTGAACAGTGAGGCCATGAAGAGAAAATGCTTTAATTTCTGAAATGTCTATATCTGTCTAATAATGTGAATGAATAAAGTTTAAAAATAACTTGCTGCTGAGAAAAAAAAAGAAAAGGTTAAACACAAGGTGAGTGTAAGAAATTATTTTATTAACATAATAACGCTAAAAGCTATGTTATTGTACACCATGTTTTGTTAGTTTATTTTGTTAGTGTATAGCAAATATATTGCAGCTTGAAGGTATTTTCTGAGAAACCAATGTTGGACAAATAAAATCTTTGACCTGAAGGTAACGTTATGCGTCATGATGGGGCTAGAAGAAAAATAAATCTCACCAGTCGAACTACAATTGTAGAAATTTTGATATTTCATGGGATAATTAAAAACTTTGACCTGGTGGGGAAAGATAAGAGAATACATCATCTGGGAACTATAAAAGTCCATACAAAATTTCAAGGCAAGCTTTCTAATAATTGTCAAGATATTTTATGACCTGTGTCAATCTGGCTCTAGAGAAAAAGCCAGGGGACCGCCATGGTTGGTAGGATTCAACCCTTGGAACATGCCAGCCTATTTGTGGTTGAGCAATTTCATGCAGCATCATGTGGTCTATTTTTCAGAGAAATGGCATTGACATGTTTCAGAGCTGCTGGGTGGTCTTCTACAGTCAGCAACTATTGTGTCGTGTGTGTTTGTGCCTGTCAACGATGTACTGAAATTATCTGACTCATTCACTCCAATGACAGTTGCACTCCCAGCACACGCACTACAAAAACACTCAAACCCACCTCAGAAACTTTAAACTATAAGATATAATATACATAAGATTAGCACGTCAAGCCCGTAGAATGGTTTTACAAATAAGGTTGGTAGAACCACTGGACCACAGTCAACTGTAATCTATTGACCAGTGTATTGATTAGCTGATATGTTAGGCTAATAACATTGGTCTGATGTCTAGTACAGTGTGAATTTTACACCTCTTATATGATGGATATGATGCATTATGATTTTAATGCAGAATTGATCCACACTTGTTCTTTATGACAAGCCTGGAAGCTAAATTGCAACATTGTAATTAATCGCCACATATTACTATGATGACCACTATGCAGTGTTGGAAGAAATATGCACATATTTTACTGAGGCAAAAGTAGGTAGCAGTGGGTTCTGGAGGCAGACCCCCTCTTCTTCTCTTTCTCCATCCGTACGCACTCATGTTCCATCATTACATGTTACTAACCTAGCTTCTTTCCCAGAGATTTTCTGCTTTCTCGTCTTGCAGGTTCTCATGGATCACAGCTTTGCTTAGATCAGCGATTCAGGCCTGCTGCTGTTCACTGCAGATGACTGCCCACCACGACCCAGGTTCTGCTCGAAGTTTCTGAGGAAGTTTTTCCCTTTCCACTATACCAAATGCTTGCTCATAGTGGGCATTGTTATGTCTCTATAAATTATACTATAAAGAAAGCAGCCTAGACCTGCTTTGCATTGAAAGTATCATGAGATAACCTCTTTTATGATATGGCAATATATGTATAATATATATTGTATTATTTGTCCAAACCTGTAACTCGTAACTAAAGTTATCACATACATGTAGTGGAGTAAAGTAGCAGAAAATGCAAATACTCAAGTAAAGAGTAAGTAAAGTAAGCTACCTCATATTTTTACTTAGGTACAGCAATGGAGTAAATGTACTAAAGAAATTAAGGAAAAATAATTCATTCAGAATCAGGTTTAGACTATTGAAAAATCCTGTATTTTCAAACCTTCTTTGGGTCATTGGTCTAATGCACACCAGAGGAAAAAACCCACATGTGCTTGTACTGTTGAGTGGAAGGAGGTCTCTGAGAAATGCAGATTAACAGAAATAATCAGTCATAGCATTGCAATGCAAATCCAGATGTGCAGCGTTCTTCTTGTAACACAGCCTCTTAAATGTAATGTTTGCACGAAAGAAAGCAAAATTACAATTAAACAGCTACATGTCCAATTTCCTCTTACTGGGCCACATCAAGAAACGTAACGGACTAAATGATGTTTGGTTTGGGATTTTACATTTCAATTTAGCCCCAGGTCTGGAAGCCATTAAGGCCTAATCTGAATCCTGGTCAGTGCTTGCTCCCTGGAGCAGAAAGTATGGTTTTATTAGCATCAAATCATACACAGCATTGAAAATGCACACACACACACACACACACACACACACACACACACACACACACACACCACTGGCATAGACCCAGCCCACGTCCAATAATGGCGAAACAGCATCTCATTACTGCCCATTAGATTTGTATTACTTTCATTTGAACTGGCAATACATCTCATATTCATAAACGGAACAAAGTCACAACATGAAATAGTGACACAGCTGCATGATGTGAGCTGAGAGACAAGGCCAGGAACAAATGATTCGTAAAATGAAACAGTTTGAAAATGTCATTTATGATACGAGGGCCAGAATGTTACTGACAAAATGTAACGCCCACTAATGTGCTGACAGGTATGACTACTGTAGGTAATTAAGCACATAAATACATCAGGGTTTTGAGTGTATTTCATCCAATCTTTTATTGGAGCCAAAATGTAAATGTATGTGTGTTTGAGTGAGCGAGAGGGAGGA
Organism: Collichthys lucidus; assembly: GCA_004119915.2. Classification (NCBI taxonomy): domain Eukaryota; kingdom Metazoa; phylum Chordata; class Actinopteri; family Sciaenidae; genus Collichthys; species Collichthys lucidus. The sequence continues at coordinate 3,942,688 of CM014094.1, forward strand.
AATAGAAAAGAGGGCAAAGAGAGTAAAACCTCCTCCATCTCTTTGGCACAACGTCCATACTGAGTATCTCTTACTGATGGACACAGCACATTAACTGGCTCATTATCAGCCTCCCACCATATGGACTCGGATCGGGGTGGGTCAGAGCCGTGGCCGCCCGATCCGCACCCCCCTAATTAGGACAATTATGCCATCTCCATCATGAGGGCCAGTTACACAAAATGGTGTCACGCCCTCGCCGAGATTGGTGTCACCGAGCTCAGACTATGAGAGGCGGCAAGAGGAAACCGCGGTGTCATTCAGGCAGCTATCGCCGAGCTCACAGAGCAATTACCCCAGGTGAGAGGTGGCAGAGTCAGGGGGCGGGAGCGGGGGGAGAGAAGAGAGAGGACAAGGGAGGTAGAGGGCAAGGGAAAAGAGAGAACAGAAGAGAGAGAAAATGGACGAGAAATTGAGGAAGGTGGGGGTTAAAACCTGGACCACAGTGAGAGGTTACAGTATCAATGAAGTTAACACTGGTGACTTTTGGATGGATTGGATGTGAGGCTGTACCACGGTTCCTGCTGGACAAGGACAATGACTTTATTTATTGGGTCATTTAACCTCTATTGATCCAATTGAAGGTAAATCTCTGTTAGTGGACTGCTTAAAGGAATAGTTAAACATTTAGGAAACTATGCTGCAGGGCCGAACTGACTGGATAGCTGACAAAGTTCAAAAATACACATACTAACAGCTTTAAAGCTCACTAATTAACACTTCATTATACACATAGGAGCCTCTTTTCAAAAGGGGGAATGCGCAGGATCAGCGTGCACATGGGAGCTAACAGTCATGCACATATTAATATTTAAAATTATTAACTGTCATATGTTGTATCCTGTTGCAGTTAATCTGAAACTTCTGTGCAGCACCTCCAGCTACACTCAGATTGCCAAATACAGTTAATGAGCACAACTTTCAGTAAAGCACAGTTGTACACCTAATGGAATGTCTTACATTGGAATAGCTTTGGGAAGAGAGCTCTTAATGGCCAGTATGAGCAGAATGTACAGATGGGCATGTGAGTATTGTCAAGGACAGGCTTGAAAAAAATGATCCTTTATTAATCTGTTACTTTTTGCACTGTGGTTGTTGTGTATAGCCCAATATTGTCAGCATTCTAAGCAGTTTGGAGTTTAGCCTCAAGGGCACCTTGACAGTACCCATGAGGTGACCTGCATCTCCCCAGCTACCAGTCTACATTCTGTGTCCATACTGGACTTGAGCAGGCCACCCTCCATACAATCTGAGCTACCCCAGGAGATGAGTAAACGTAAGAATACCTAAATCAAGCCATCAGATGCCGAGATATCCTGAATTTCTTCTCTATCATCCAGTAATCTCCAAATTCCTAGATCATACATTTCCCATAAGGCATCAACTTATGTTTGCTTTAGAGATGGAACTGTTACAAATAGAAAAAATAAGGAAAGGGGACTAACAATCCACCTCTTTACTAATTTTTGTAATCAGGATTGCCAAGATGGCAACGGTCTGTTGCCACAACAGTCACCACACTAAACTTCACAATGTTTCTTCACAAAACTCTGTGAGGACCATATAAAAAATGTATTAACACCACACTGAATTGATGATGCACACATTTGTAAAAACATGCTGGAAAGGACGATGCAATTAAAATTATTCCTGAGCCAATTAGATATGAGCTCAGTTAATAGCAGGTATTCAGCCGCACCATAGGCTCTGTGCAATAATTAGGCCACATTCATTGTAAGTGTTGTCCCATTGATCTTCAGACAAACAGCACACATGACTTAGAGCTCATCTTCAATCCAAAGTAGACCCAGTTTCTCCCCAGTTTTCCTCATGACTACCTGACGTTCAACCAGTGATGTTTTATTTTCTTCCTTTCATAGCAGAATCCTTGAGTCTTAAATTAGGCCCTGAGGATGCGTGTAGATCGATAGGCTCACTGCAGGTGCACGCCGACAGGAACAACAAGAGAAGGCATTTTCCCCTCTCCTTTCATCGGAATAAAACAAGCCTGATTAGGAGCGATGAGTGGAGGGAGAAATGTGTGAGTTTCTGTCCAGCAGTTCCAGCGTTACATTTGTTCCTGCAACCTGTGTTCATTAGCCAGGCGTGGTATTGACCATGTTGTACAGCAAAACGGAGATCAAGCTGGGTTACAACAGGGACGCCTGAATTCCTGAAAACAAACTGATATTGATTTGTGAAAGTAAGTTGAATAAGCAGCGTACAAGAGGCTGCTTTGAAGGCCCAATCCCATGTCACAATCCAGCACCACCTCTTCTTCCATTTTACACCATGTTGCTGCTAACACCGCCTGCCCTTATTGACCATTTGGAGTATTCATGAATAGATGGAGTCCACTTTAGTACTAAGTGTAGCAAGATCTGTGTGAAACTGGAATTTATGGATGACACCCTCAGCACCAGCTGCACTGACTGTTTTTTACACACAGAGGGATGTCTTACCTATAACATCGATATCAAACCTCTCTAACCATTCCTCTGAGCAGAGTGGATTTCTTGGAATCATCTGCTCTGTAAAGCAGTATGACCCACGGCTGTTCAATAACAGTGATTCCTATAAAACAGTTAGGCCTTTAAATGGACATTTAATGTTGAATGCTCCGTGACTCCTTTCATGCAATGGCACACTTGCATCATATTGTAAGTGAAGGACGCAGTCTGGCTAAATAAAAGCACAGACTCTGCAGCTTTGACTTGTTTAATATTCAAATGAGGTCATGTGAGAGTTCTTTATGATTGATGATGATTTATTTGTACTTGGTTGATATGTTTATGAAAATAATTTAATTGAATAGTGTTGAATTAATGTAAAGTCTTTTTAGAGCTGCCTTTGTGCTTTTGAAAAGCCTATTGTATAAGACAGAACCCAACACTTTACGTGACACTTATTGAATTCAGGGATCATGACATTGGAAAAAAATGTATTATTCCGATAATCTTCATGTTTGTAATAATGTTAGTAACAGTGTTTATATGACTTTACAGAAATAAAGTGGCAAAGAATGCTCACCACCCTCAACACAACTCCAGGTATTTAATTTATACAGAATAAAATCGTATCTTATACTGTTAATTGCACAGTGAAACGCTGTCATATTTCATAGCAATTAATAATTTATACAGCATTAATATGGAATTTTCATGTCAATTATGTGGCAAAACAGTGTTTCTTTGGATGAAAAAAAGGTAATATATATATATATATATATATATAAAATGTGAAATTTACAGTACTTATATCAGTAATAAAGTTATACTGTATCTATTATGGTAGAATTCTGGCAACCACAGCTGCTAGTTTCTTACCATGAAAACAACTTTTCCAAGTCAAGTCTAGTTATATCTAGCTCATACTGTATGCTTGAGCTGGAACTATGTGGCAACATAGACAGAGAACTTCCAGCACACAAACGTCTGGACCTGTTACAAGGCACAGACACAGGACTCAACTGCAGGACTCAGGAGGCAGATGCAGGAGGTAACCAGTCTTTAATCACAGGCAAAGGTTCGGTACACGGGAGATCAGTCAGATAAGGCAGGCAAACAATCCCAAAGGGTGAGGCAAAGGCAGAGTCCAAAAACAGGCAAGGGTCAATAATGTGCCAATAATCAATAATCAAATACACATCACATGACCAAAAACATTGACAGTTCATCAGTTCGTCATACATTTCTCAATACATGATCCATATCTGACCCCTCAGATGATCAATGTCTACGTCACCAAAGGTTGGACAAGTTAGAAAAACATCACATGATCTTTTTATTTTTACTTCTACCTTTAATAACCTGTGATTCATTTTGTAATAGCCTGGATGTCATGATTTTTCATACCATCACATGAATCCCCTTTGGTCGGCTGTTTCACAGTGTGCCTGCATATGCATGCTGATAAAATGAATGTTGTAAATCTATTATGAAACATATAGTTTATGACTCTTTGTGTAAACAGTTCTCAGGCTACAGGTATTTATGTTGCTCTTATGCATAGATCATACGATCTGTATAAGAATGTTCAACCTTTCTAGACTTTTTACAAGTCAAACATTTGATGAAATCCTAAATAATCTGTAGTGACAGTTTTTGTTTCAGATTAGAAATGAAATGAAATGAAATGTTCAGCGTCGATCCCCGCCTCCACTGCTTTTCTATTGGACGTTGTCTTTATGAGAAACTTTTCGTTGCACGCCATTGGCTGTTTGGCGTAAATGGGAGGGACAACTTTCAGGAAGCGCTTTGGTTTGTTTGTAGCCGGGTAGTCGAGGAACAGTTTATGAAAACAGTCTGAACATTTTAGGAAGTGAAATATTATTTACCACATCTCGGCGACATGTTTCCGTACGGGAAGCTCAACTGACGCCGCACGTCTTGGACTCTCGACGAATATCTTAGCATGTGAGTCATATTAAACAGCTACTAGCTAGGTTAGCCGCTAGTCTGATGCTACATTGTCCAAACGCGACGCTTTTATTCAGGATGCATTTTAACTTGTGTTTGTAAGTAAACAGCGTGTTTGACGGACTCCAGATGATTTATATGATTTATATTAACTGTCCGGTGTTTTAGTGTGTGTTGTGTTTCATGCCACTGTTAACGGTTTCATATAACAGACTCACTTCCCTCCAGAGTTTCCCTAAAAGTCCCTAAACCAGCTGAAAATACACGAAGCCTGAAGAGCTAAGCTACAGCCAGGGTTATAAGAAGTTATAACGTCCTTATTAGTGTGTGTCACACTGGACAGGAGCCAGACTTCACCCCCAAAAGGCACTTCCAGTACTGACATGTTTGAAAACGTTTCCTTTAACATGTCAGTTATAGTACAGTGTCACAGTAAGGCAGTGTATTAACACGCTGATGAACCTGGATGAATCAAAGTGTAACCAAACTGAAACTCACTGCAGTGTTGTATGAGTGTTTAGCAGCAGGGCCGTAGCCGTCTTTTAGAAGTGAGGGGGACAAACTGTTCAGAGGTCTGTTGAGTGATTCGTCATCCTCTCGCTTTCAGTTGCATCTCTCCTTAGCAGCTAAAGAACCACATAACCACAGACAGCACAGCGTCGGGGAACCAACTTTAGTTCTTTAAAATGATATACTATCAACATCTCAAATCTAAAGCTGCCAAACTCTGGCTGACACAGAATGACCCTGTGTCGCCAAATGACAACACTGAACACGAGGGATGGGCGATATGGACTAAAAGATGTATCCCGATAATTATTATCATGGTAACGATAGAAACGACGATAAATAACGCCACTTCAGCCTAATCTTTTTGACTATAAATCTATCACCAAAATAATAATAATAAAGGCTAGGGGGAGCAGGTGGTGGGCGTGTCTGCTGAAAGTAACCGCTGTCAATAATCAGGAAATAACTTTTTATTTCTCTGATTAATGACAGCTTTATCAAGGCCGGTTCCTCGCTCTCTGTTATTGTTGTCTATCTGTCTGTCTCTCTCTCTCCAGCTCGCTCACTGTCTAATCATCGGACACAAATCAAGTTAAACTTCTTTGTGTCATTATATTTTGCTGCGTAAATTGTGAGTCGGATCAGATTTAGAAGTTAGTACATGAAATAAGCAAAGTGAGAACACACACGGGTAGATGATCAGAGTTTAGTCTCTGCTTCAGAGACATTTCAGGCTGTCTGTGGAGGTTTGACCCAGTGTCTGATTGGCGGCCGAGTGTGAGGAAAGAGCTCCTCCCTGCCCGGCGTATCTGCTCTGCCTTCCACCATGTTTGTCAATATGCATGTTGAGCTGCGAGTGTATCGTTTTTATCGTGGCATGATATATTCTTACCATGGGGAATGTTTTTGACGATATATCTTAAACGATGACATATCGCACATGACTACTGAACACCAAAAGTTCTGTAAAACGCCATTCCTGTTTAAAATGATCTAGGGGTGGAGCGATTCGTCGATTATGTAAATACGTCGACTCGTAAAACGTGCGCCGATGCGTCACGGTCGCATGGCGGCGGGCGTATATGCGGAAGTAAGATGGATGCTCCCGTAAAAACAATGGAGGTAGGGGTGGGCGATATATCGAGTACATTCTGTTCATGTAAATGTTTTAAGCCGTCTGCATTTAATTCTCCGGAGTTTTGCCTGTCACTCACTCCTGGCGCGCATGCGTAATTTCTGTATCAAGCGAGGAGAGAAGTGGAGAGCGAGTTAATTGAAGATGGAGACGGACGACTTGGTTCCGAAGAAAAACAGCTGCGGTCACGCCGTCTCTCGTTTTCACGTGGTCACGTCAGCTGCTCCAATATTTTCAAGTGCGCCCTTATTGCCGACTTTATGGCAAATACTTTGAGAAAACCGGGAAAGTCGGCGCTAGCTTACTGCAGCGTGTGGACACTTCCGGTTTTCAAAATAAGACGTGGGTGTTAAATGTATTAAACATATTAAACGTTTATAAAAATTTGATTTAAAAAAAGTGTCAAGTATGCCAAGTATGATCCTGCACTGCTTCAGTGCTCATATGTACATTATGAAATATATTAAAAATTCATTAAAAATATGACAAGTGTTAAAATGCTATAAAGAGTGTGTGTTGTGAAGGCAGCTATTTTTGGTGCATACATTTCATCTTGTTACTTTTGAAACAAAGGTTTTGTTTTTCAAGAGATGTGTTTGAATAAAATCTTGAAATATTAAGAAGACATGCTTTTGCTTTTTATTTAGGTAAATTCATTGTCATTAATCGAGTAATTAAAAATCATTGTTAGAATAATTGATAAAAAATAGTCGTTAGATTAATCGACTAATCGAAAAAATAATCGTTAGATTAATCAATAGAAAAATAATAGTTAGATGCAGCCCTAAAATGATCAGCCCCAAAACTGAATGGAAGTGACAAGCAGGGTAATAAGCCACATCATTTAATTTAATGTCAGGAGTGACAAGTGGAAGTGACACAACAATAAACATATCAACATTAAGATGTAGCTATTTTATCATCAACTATGACAGCACAGATGTTAAAAATTATTCAATCAAAAAAATGGTATGACCTATGCCTGCTGCCTAATACAGCAGTCAAATAATATCTGCAGATAAATAAATAATAAACACATAAACAAAAAGTCTCTTTGAAATGACAAAGAAACTACATATTTAAACATCTGTGTCAGTATTTCCCTTTTGAACTAAGGGGCTCCAAATCTACAGGCTCTCCTGATGCACTATATTACAAAATAATATCATCACCTCTAGATTTCTTTTTGACCCAAGTAGAAACAATAATATAATCAAAATAAACAGTTGTATTAAATATTAAGTAACTAAATCTCTGATCCTCTACAGTTAAATAACTGTGATATATACATATCTATTTGTGATAGGCCAATGTATAACATTAATGCAATCATTCCATCAAAATTATAATCAGCAAATTCATGTACTTTCCTTCTCATCTTTTTTTCCAACATACAGCCAATCATGGACCCTGAGCACATCTCCACATGATGGAGAGACACAGCCCAGACCTCCTATACATATACCATACATATATATATGTCTGGGCTGTGTGTCTCCATCATGTGGAGATGTGCTCAGGGTCCATGATTGGCTGTATGATCAGATTTGTAAAAAGTGATTCTTGTTTAATGTAAAAGACTTGTCAGTGTAAGATAATGTTAATACCTTGTCTATATTTTGTATACTTTTTTCTGTACTTTCTAAAACTCAGTTACCATGGCGCCGCCTAGAAAGAGGGCATTACCCAAACCCCTCCCAGAGGGCTTCATACTGACTGACACAGACAAGAAGGAATGGAGGCTGGGGAAGATCATTGGTCAAGGCGGCTTTGGACTGATCTATCTTGGTACACACACACCCTGTACATTCACACTCTGTCACTGTGCAGCATGCATGCAGACTAGTAGAATAACTCCATCTGTTTTTCTGCTAGATACACACTGGTCTGATCTTGTAAAAGTCGTTGGAACAGATCAGATTTATACAAGAATGTCAGATATTCAACTTGTCATGTTCTTTGTAACAGTTCCCGACTGTAATCTATGAAGACCTGTCAACATTTACAACACTATTAATGAACAATATTGTGTTTGGTTCATTTCTTCCTGAAAGAATCTAATCAGATAGTACAGAGTTCACATCATGTATCAGAACTCTGTAGGCTGCATTTTGTTCCTCATCTTTCCTCACTGTCTCCTGTTATCTCAAAGCCTCCCACAGTGTTGACAGACCTGTTGCAGGAGACTCTGACTTTGTCATAAAATTGGTGAGTACACACATACACACAGACAGCCTATCCATCTTCAGAGTAATAATAAAATAAAACCTATTGAAATATTAGTATATACTTTGAGATGCCTTTACTCTCTGTTTTTTTTCTTAATAATTTGCTGTCAGAATTTACAAGTCTGGAAAGTTATCAATAGCAGTTTTCTTTTTAATCACAACTACCAGACAACGAGTCACACATTTGAGTGAACTACCAGTAATGTGACCTTAAACGTATTTCACCTTGTTGGATGATGCAGTATTGCATTGTGAGCAAGCGACAACCTCCATGGCTGTGCCAATGCAGAAGTGCCAAAAACTGTAATTCCTCGAGCGACCACTGGAGGCTGGCTGCAGAACATTTCAACTTCACAGCAGAAATAAACATGTTTACATCCTGGTACAAAAAAACAGTTTTGGTCTCTGTAGCTAATTTCCCCGTTCATGACAACTGTACTGAGAGTGAATTTATAAAGGGCTCACCTGTTCACATGATATTAAGTTATGCAGCATTAACAGCATGGCCACTTTGATTGACAGGTATGTGCTGTTACAGATGGTTTGTTTGAGCAACCAGGTGTCATTCAGCCCAGCTCAGGTCTGCTGATGATCCACGTCTTTGCCGATTGTTAGATTAGCCGGGTGGTGGAATAGGTAGGACAGCCAACATGGTGGCAGCATATTTTGAGCTTTGGAAACCTGTAGGTGACGTCACTCATACTCTCTTCATTCTTTATACTGTCATTGGAATAAGGTAGCTGCATTTTTTTCACACCAGCCAAGTCGGTTTGAATGCAGCTTAAAATCTGACCTCATAACTGTGAGCTACTGTAAATGATCTTAAAAATCACTTGCATGTCAAGTTATTAATGGCCCTCTAACTCACAGAATAACACGTAAACGTACGAAGAGATGTAAAAGAAAAGTTCCTCCATCTCATTCTCTTCTTCCTTTGTTCCCGGGCCTCTGTGTTCTCTCCTCTTTGTATGTGTTTGTCCACCAGTGTGCCAGTTTATCCTGTGGCCCATCTCGCCTGTTGTTAGACATTGTGATTAAAAGAATCAAAATGCAATAAAACTTATTTGTTTATCAAAGCGTGATGTTGTTTTTGTCGTATTCCAATTTCCAAACCCTCCAAAAGGCTTTATTTGTGTATTAAAATCATTACAATTGCCTTCTCCGCCCCGCAGCCTAATTTTACTTCACTATGTCGCCACCCTCTTTGACTGCTCTCGAGTTTGCAGGTGTGTATTAATGTGCCCTTTAACGTGCAGGAGTACCACGAGAATGGCCCCCTGTTCTCTGAGCTCAAGTTCTACCAGAGGGCAGCCAAAGCGGAGAGCAGTGAGTAGCACCACCCGTCCAGCATCCCGGCAGGTCGCTGGAGCATGAGTGTGTGTTTGACTGATGAAGTGGCCGCAGACACAGAGGCTTTGCTGCCTGCCGCACAGTAATTAATAATAAGCCAAAGCAAACATGCACCTCAGTGGCAGTTAGCCCCCTCTCCGCGCTTGTCTGAGCTCTCCAACGCCTTCGTTTGGAGAGGAGCAAGAGAGAGGAAGCCACTCACACGTAATGATAGCTGGGCCTCCGCTGAGCCCCTAACCACCTGCCAGCCTGGTTGAGCGCCAGTCAGGCCAGCCGCCATAGAGCTCTGAGCCAGACCCACTGCTTTGTCTGGAGCCTCTGTGTGTGTGTGTGTGTGTGTGTGTCTGTTTGCTGTTGTGTGTTTGTACCCTCAAAACACTAAGATTGATATTTGCATGCATGCATTATTACACTTACAAGGACAAATTGGAGTTGTGGATAAAACATTTGCTTACTTTTCATAGAGTTTTGGGGCCTTTGATGACATTGCTCTTGGAAAAGTATAGAGCTGTTAGACTGGGGTTTAGGTCAAGGTTAGGTAATCATTAGACTCTCATCAAAAGTTTTGTAGAAACCAACCATTCCCTTCAGACTCATTGTCGGTATAAATATGTGATCCAAGGCATCAGGGTTTCTGCTTTCTCAATACAGCCATGTGGTTTTGAGTTTTAATTAAGTTGGTGGCTTGACTCCTGTAATTCCGTCTTTTCAGACTGTAACTAGGTTTGTGAAAAGGGCATTGTGCGTACACACATTGAAATATTATTTTCTCTGCTTTTGTTCCAGTGGAAAAATGGAAAAGTCGCAGGAAACTGGACTTCCTGGGCATTCCAACGTACTGGGGTTCAGGTCTAGCTGAATACAATGACCTCAGGTACTGATGTAACACTCATGACAACACGTTATCAGATCATCAGATGATGTCTGTGTTACATGTCTTCTCCTCCTTACAGGGTAAAAACAGCATTTCCCTGCATTCTATTGTATTACTGTGGGTTAGATTCTAATATATCACACCTGCAACAGATCCCACACCAGCTGCTCACAATACACAAGGTGGATCAGACAGATACTCATTAATAAATAAATAGGGGTGCCCTGGTGGCTCAACTGGTAGAGTGAGCTACCCACGTACGAAAGGCTGAGTCCTTCCTGCAGCGACCTGCTTCAGACTCCGGCCTGTGGTCCACTGACTTTTCCCTTACTGTGTGTCGTTCCCCGTAGCTCCTCCATCTTATTGATAAGAGATCTTACAATGGCTGTACTGTCTTATATCCATTATGCATATAAATTATTCCAATTTCTGCAATATTCTGTGTTTCTTTTTAGCACAAGTGAGAATTTTATCCAAATCTCTTATTTGAGATTTTTTAATTTTTTTATTGTTGTCTTCCGAATAGGTTCAAACTCCACTATTTATTTCCAATATACTATCCCCTGACTACAGTGTCTGACTTCTTCCACATTGTGACCATCTTACTACTTACGGTGTTAGGAGTTGCAGTTCTTGGTTCAATTCCACCGTATAATTTATTTCAATGTCATTTAAAGACCTGTTCCGTTAAGTTTTTTATTTTTAGAACTTTTTTTAGAATTCAGAGATGGGATTTTATTCAGAATCAGGAACAAAGGTATTGATCTGCTCTTTTTCCACTCAGGTATCGCTTCATGGTCATGGACCGACTGGGCAATGACCTTCAGAAAATCTGTGCGCACAAGGGAGGTCGAATGAAGAAGGCCACTGTGCTCCAGCTTGGTCAAACACTGGTGAGAAAAAGACAGACTCATGTTTGTTAAATGTTGGAAACACGTAATGACTCATTTTAACCCTAAGATGAACAGAACATACCTCTGGCGTTGTGCAGTCACTTCTATTTCATCATCATAACTTTCATTCTTGTTCTTGTTTGTACATGTTATGTTTTTGGCCTGCGTCCAGGTGTCTGTACTGGAGTATATTCATGAGAACGAGTATGTCCATGCAGACATTAAAGCTGCCAACCTCATGCTGGGTTACAGAAACTCTGAACAGGTTAGTAAGACGCTGCTCAATGTCTATGTGAACACGAGATAAAATCATTTGATTTGTTGAATGGCTTTGTAATTGGTAATGTGGTGTGTGCGTGTGTGTCTTATTGTGTGCTTTAGGTCTACCTAGCAGATTATGGGCTGTCCTACAGATACTGTCCTGATGGGGATTCACAAAGAGTACAAGGAGAACCCCAAGAAGGGCCACAATGGAACCATCGAATACACCAGCCTTGATGCCCACAAAGGATGCGGTAAGCCTTCATCTGTGAACATGAGAGGAAAAAAAAAGCAGAAACTGTTCATGTCCACATGTCCATCAATCAGTGGCATAAATAAATGGCATCTACAAAACTTGTTTCTAGATTGTTACCATAGTAACCATAGCATTTGCATAAGCCTTTCTGTGACTTCACATAAAGCCGGGACCTGTGCGTCATGACGTGGCCCAAGGGGCTGACAGCTGTATTTAAGAGCCAAGACAAGCAGTTCCACTTTTATTCTAGTATTTAAAACAATCTCCCAGATTCTCCACATTCACAACTACAACAAGCTGATACTATTAAATATATCACAGTTATTCAATGCAGATTTAGACTGCACTCTTTATTAATTAATATTATCGACAGACACTCAACAATTCCACCATGAGCAAGCACTTGGCGACAGTGACGAGGAAAGAACCAAGCTCATTGGTGTGGGTCATCGTAACAATGACAACCATAATAATAATAAATGTAGTGGACATAATGCAGCTCCACAGCAGCAGGCTCGACCAATCGCTGATCTCTGTGTAGACACGATCCATGAGAACCTGCAAGATGAGAAAGCACTAAAACTCCGGGGAAGAAGCTAAGTTAGTAACATGTTAAATAGACATGAGTGTGTACAGATGGAGAGAGAGAGAAGAAAAGAAGAGTTCAGTGCATCATGGGAAGTCCTATAGCAGCATGACCCGGCAGGGATGACCTGAGCCGGCCCTAACTATAAGCTCTATCAAAAAGGAGTCTTAAGTCTACTCTTTAAGGTGATGACCGTTAGGGATGTAACGATACATCGTGACACGATTAAAATCGGTACAAATGCGTGACGACTCGCATCGGTTGACAGAAAAAATTAATCGCGATTCTTGGCGATTGCGAGAGAAGTAGGATATGTTGTTTTTCGTCTTTTTTTTTAATTAGAAATAGGTTACGTTGTGGCTGCAGCTTCCACTGCCGCGTCTGCCTTTGTGTGTCACACATAGACATATATACATAGACATATATACATAGACGCCGCATTGAGTGCTGAATCGTACGTCGACGTCGCCGCCATATTGGATCGGGCAGATCTGCCCGTAAACTAATACAAGCAAATGGACTGAACTTCATAAAGCGCCTTTCTACAAAGTTCTTTAAGTTAATGCCTCTTATACACCCATTCACACACACACTAATATATCTGGGAAACAAACAGGCACTAAAAACAACGTATGTAACTTTTAAAGTGATGATTATAAATGTTTACTCCTTATGTAAGCACCAAACCAACGTATGTATTTTTCTAATGCTGAGTGTTTACAGCTACTAATGTGTGTAACACTGTTACTGTGATGATAAATATTGAAATATTTATATTTAACATTTAATCTATGTCTATAATAACCAGATCCTGAAATGTAGATGTGACATGAGGGTTTCTGAATAAAGAGCACTAACGTGTACACACACACACACACACACACACACACACACACACACACGCAGTAGTGGTAATCTGCGTCAGGCCTGACTGTACAGTAAATGATACCATAACACAGACCCTCCAGGAATTCACTATGTTGCGATTTGCAACTTCAACGCAACTTCAGTGAATCCCTGTGAATTCAGGGCGGTGTTGCAATTTTAAGCAATCACTGCAACTTCTCCGCAACTTCCGCGCAGTCTGCACGGAGGACTAAACTCGGGTCAGGGACGGCCGCACGGTGTGGGAGGATCCCCTCGTGGGACCTCTCCCCGGCGCTGGCTGGCCCCCACCGGGCGCATTTCCTCCGAGGTGGTGCGCCGCGACCGGCTCTGTGTTTACAGCGCCCGGACCTCACCGTTTCCCGGGGCCGTGGACTCTCATTAAAGGGTTAATAAGCTCTCATCTTAATTGCTTTTATTTTCAGTTAGCTCATACTTCAAGCTGAAAGGTAATGGTCAGATCAGCTGCTTGCTGGCAGCCCTAATAAGAACACAAACTGTTTGAGAGTTTCTGTAAAGAGAGATTTTTCTCCTACAAATAAAAATATAATTTTATTTGGTCAGAATTTGCCTGTAGCTCATTTTGATTAAAAAGATCGTGAAAAAATCATATCGTGAACAAAAAATCGTGACTCGAATCGAGTCGTGAGTTGAGCGTATCGTTACATTTCTAATGAAAAGTAGTTTGTTCCACAGAAGAGGAGCCTGATAGCTGAAAGCTCTGGCTCCCAATCTACTTTTAGAGACTATAGGAACCACAAGGAACCCAGGGTCCTGAGAGAGCAGTGTTCTAGACGGGTAGTACGGGTATTATGAGCTCTTTTAGATATGATGGTGTCTGACCATGAAGAGATTTGTAGGTGAAGAGAAGGATTTTACAGCCTGAAATAAAAAAATGTCAGGAACTTGTAGGGGTCCACCGTCCTTGTTCCGTTCTACAAAAATGCGTTCTACAGTTCAGCCAGAGAACATGTGAAACGTCAGCAGTCCGTTAGCCAAATCGAGTGGGTAACTTCCAAAGTTCATTTTTATCGCCACTTTCATCCTTTGTTTTCTGGTACAGTCTTTCCTTGCTGTTGTGGCTGATGTTCTGCTTGGTGCATTGTTGGGACAAAACACCAGCAATAAACCTACAAAAGACATAGATTCCCCTTGATTTACCTACCTCAGACTGTTCATGTTACTGATTTTACTACTTTTTTATTGCTTAGTGTGGCAAGAATGTCAAATATTTAGGTATTTTTACAGTATCTATATTAACCCTACTATAAGCTCTGACCTTTTTGTTTGCAGTCTTCGCTTGTCAATACATGTAAAATAGTCTCTCCGCTCCGCCACCCCCTGCCTCCCTCTGCTGATATTGGGAACACATTAACTGGCAAATTGCCTACATGCTCCCTCTCTTCATTGACCATCGATTCTCCATCCACAGCCCCATCTGAATTCCCTGGTACCGTCTCTGTTTAACAATTCCCTAATTACCTGGAGTCATAACCTGCATCATGTATTCATCCCACATTAATTAAGGGCTTTGATGTTTGGTTAGAGCGAGGCCCGAGACACAAGATAACCTCTGCGAGCTCCACGCCGATCAACTCCACTCCCTTCCAGTTCAATACTGTGAGTTAGCATGGCTCAGACTGCCTAATCGCTACAGGTACTGTTTCTATCAATGCGATCGATAAGTAAAAGAGGGCCAGAAAATGTCCTGTCAGCAATAACTATCAAATGGAAGTCGTGTCAATTTTAATCTGATTTGGAAAGGGGGAGGGAAAGAGTTAAGCTATAAAAAATGTGATGCACCTTTTTGCTATTCTACACCAAAGAACACAATGTATAAGTAAGCATCCATTTCCACCAAGTGCTCTTGTTGGAGCTGCAGGAGTGCTGCAAGCCTGGCAGAGATAATCATTGTTTATATTGCCTATATTACACCAGTCATCCAAAGACCTGAGGAAAGCTCCACCTGTGAGAAGAATACCTCTATATGTTTGTCGCCTGCTTAAAAAACAGACGAGCATTAGTGTTTTCTGCCTCACATGGAGATTATGACCGAGGACCGGACCCTTATCTGCCCTCCCCTGACCCGATGGCACGGCTCCCCGCAAAGATGTTGACAGGTTGCCATAGTGAGGGTTTGGCGAACGCAGCTGCCGACTGGCAGGCCTTTGAACCTCGAGCTAAACGGTGTAATTACCGGCATTCAGTGGGCGTCCAGCGGACAGAAGACCGTCTCCAAACGACAAGACTGTGAAGCAGAAGGGTTAAGAGTGTGACACTGCAGCATGCTTTAGGGAATCTGAATAACAATAGGAGATAATTAGCAACAACACCATCGCCGCCTCACCTCCTAGTCTAAAGCATGTCGAGAACATGTGAGTGGTGTGTATATATGTGTGTGTATTTATGCTGCGGCTCTGTATTTATGTGTCGTGCATGCGTGTGCATGCCCAACATCCCTTTGAGAGCTGTTTTATGTGTGTACGTGTACGCGCACACACATATCTCTGCACTGTCCTGTGTCATCCCTCATATGAGGGCAAAATGCATTAAATACAGGAGAGCGGACGCACAAAGCGCTATTATGAGCTTCGATAACACACCCAGAGCACGTCCAGAGGGCAGCAACGCTTAATGTAGTTGTTGATCTTTTTAATTGTTAATCTATTATGGTGCTCTGGGAGTTGCACACACTTTTTCCAGTGTCAGTATCACACGCATTTTTCATCTTTATTCTCCTTTAACAGGCTCTCAGTAGAAATGAAGTGTTGGGTAATTATTTACAACAATAGGAAGCCATGCTGTAATGCTGACTTACTGCATATGTTATACCCACAAGGGCAAGCAGGCCGAACTCTTATTATCAGAGTTGAGATGTAGTGGTGGTGGTGTTACAGTCACATACATGCACCACCCACTACCCTAATGATGGAATCAAACGTCCGTCTGAAATGATTACTGAGCAGATGAGGGCGTTAGGCAATCGTAGATTCAAATTTGCCCAAATGACAGAGGTGATTGGTAAGGTTGCAGGGACCGACTTCACTGTTCCACCTGACAACACTATCGATGGATGTTCATGTATGTAATCAGCTTCATGAATGAAAGTGCACCTGGAAGCATTCATCACCACTTGACAGCTGTGTCAGTGTACACCAATTGGTCGGATTAGTTTGGTATGTTGCTCCTGACCTGAAGATGATGGTCACTGAAATGAATAAAACAGCATTTTTTCTTAAGCTACAGTTGTGCACGCAAGGGTGCTTTGTGCTCTTATTGGTCACATCATGTGTCAGTGATGAACTTGTTAAACTATACGAGAGAAGGCGTCAGGCCATTGTAGCTGCATTGATGCTTTTCCAGGTCCAAGAAGGAACTCGGCTGCACTGACCAGGGTCTAAAGTTCTAGGGACAACAATCCCTGCTCGAACGGGATAGCACTTGCCAATAGTGCAGGATGACTAATTTGTCTAATCATCACAGGTCTTTATACTCTGGTGGAAACTTAGACAACGGGCGGAAGGAACCTTTTAGTTCCTCAAGACGTAGTTCTTTAGAGAGCAGTTTATTCCTCTGAAGTTTTCCTTTTATTCAAAATTCAACTAATTTATTCATTTTTGGCTCTCTGCTCATCAACACATCCCTACAGCTTCATATTCTGTACCTACATTAAATGAAACCCTACCCACTTACCTTTCATAAACTACATATATGTTGACATGTAATCAGATTACTGCCCAGTACCCACCCATTCCATGTAATCTGGTCCTTTGTGGCAGTGACCATGCTTCCTCTTTAGACTCGCCTGTTGGCTGGGGAGGATCAATGCCGTCCGTGGCTCAGGGAGGAGATTTCTCCCCTCTGATGGAGCCAGTCGATAGGTAATTTCTCCAGAGATGTGTGGCGGCCGTTACAGTATTGAGTTGCTAAAACTCCCCGGCCTCGACCCTTCTGGTTGGAGTCTGTCGACAAGTATTGATAGACCTCACACATTAATGTAGACCCATGCAATCACACACGCTCACAATACGATGCAAACACACTCCAGACTTGTACTTAAGGCAGTCAGACTGGTACACAAACAGTTTCTCATGCCTTCAAAGTCTGAATTCTCCAATATTACATTTTGTTGTTCCTGATCAAACTCCTGAAGGATTCTTGGCTCTTGTTATGTCCCAGCTCGTGTGGGGAAGTAACATAAATCAGTTATTTTTGGTAAAAATAAAGTAATTTTAATTCTTTGAAATTTGGATTAATTATACAAGAAAAAAATGTAAGGCAACTACAAGAGAAACAAAGGCCGAGTGGATGATGTTCAAACCAACAAAATAAATAGAACCAAAAGATCTTGCTGTCCAAACTATTTTCTAATAACCAAAAACTCAAAACAGAAACGGCCTCCCCGAGTGCTTCTAACACAAATATTTCAAACCTAGCCCAGTCCCCAGGTAGCGAACATGATTCCTCTACAGAGATGAGTAAAGAAAGTGGTTAGTATTCACAAGCGATGTACAGTTTAAGTTCAACCAAGGCCACCTCAAAACTTAAATCGGATTAGATTGACTCAGATCGGAGACCAGGGGATAGGTGGATCATAGCATGTGCCACTTCAGTCGTCTTTGACCAGTTCTTCAGGAGGCGGTGACATCTGCAGCTACACCTCCTCAGCTGAGACCAATCAGGACACATGCTGTACATACACGCTAAACACTTCACACGACATTATACGAGTGTTATAACAATTATGTTACCTTTAGGGGACATTTAAAGTTCAGATACACAGCGGTCATCAGTGCTCTTAATAATTAAATACTTAAAACATCAGCACAGTAGTTCCTTTGTGCTGTTGAACGCTGTCCACACAGCAACAACAGACTGTAAATCAAACACAGTGCTGTGTTTTAGCTTCAGTTTAGTCATCAGTCTCCATCTTGATGGGTGAAGCAGACATGTCCTGTTGACAGGTGACAGGGTATACGTGTGAATTAGTATCAATGCTGCAGAGTTTTGGATTTATTCATCTTTGGGAATCATAAATATGCTTCAACTTTCCAAGACCTGAGAATGTCCAACCTTGACTTCTCTGGAGAACAATCCATTGTCTGAAACACCACAGTCACTCTGTAATATGAGAGAAACTGCTGCTGACCTTTATTTTCTTTTAGTTCTTGTGGAGATCTGAATCTGATCTTAATATTAATGCCAGCCAAATATCAGAAGTCTTCTTTTTTTCTGACCAACTTTCTGTCTCTATAGCTCCATCTAGACGTGGCGACCTCCAGATTTTGGGTTTTTGTCTTCTTCACTGGTTATGTGGATTTCTGCCTTGGGACAATCTTAACAACAACCCATCTCAGGTCCAGGAGTCCAAGACCAGGTAGGTGCTCTTTTTACAAGCAGAGGCTTCACATAAAGAAATGTGTGAGCATTCTTTTAATAACACCAAAATGTCCAGTTTCATGAGATACAGTAGAAACATAAGGCGTGGCATGATGCCTAAACCTCACAGGCTCTTAAAAGTTCAGTCTGTGGTCGCTCTATATCATCCCAGCAACAATCCTCCACTGTGTTTCACAGTATAAGAAATATCACCTGGTTGTCCATTAACTTTGCTACTTTTAGAAATGATTAATGACATAGAGCTATGTAGAGGTTCATGTCCGTGGCTGGTGGTAGACACTTACAGGATTTTCTATTTCTCTTTGATTTTCCCTGGATAATTACTGTATGTCTGAGGTATGCCTACAGTCGGAATCAATTGTACAAAACACTAAAAGCCTGCCAAATATCTGCTGAGAAACTGAAAAGCAAACCCACTGGGTGGACACAATATCCAAGATTTATACAATCTAATACTAGTCGTGCAATAAAATACCTTGTGAGGCTTACAACCTTCAATTTTAGGGACTGTTGGAAGAGATGTTGATTTGACTCAACATCTACTAGAGAGCTAGCACCAGAGCTGCGAGTACGCGAACACTACTAATTACAACAAATAAATGGCTGTCAATGTTTTAGCGTTAACGTCCCGTAGGACAGTCTCACTGCCTCGACTTGGATTCAGCTCATTCTCCCGCGTTCCTCCCACCCTGAACTCTGTCTCTCGTGATGTTTCTGTTCTCACTTCCTCACTGTTTTTTATCCTCCTTTTTGCTCCTCTATCAGGCTGATGGATAATCTGCCAGACTCGGTCCAGCAGCTGTCAGTGAGTGGAGCCAGCACAGGTAAGCCAGGTCTGCGGGGCATCTTCAGGTTACAGGACAGGATCATTTACTCCCCTCAGGTTCAGCTGACAGTTTGGAAACAAGACGACGCGCCTATGAATGAAAGGGGAAGAATCTGCGTCTAATCTTCTGTTCTTTTAATGGAGATCCAGCACCGGGACTTTAAGATTTAGAGACCGGGCTGACATGCACGCCTATATAATAGCTGTTGTGCACCAATATTCCTGTATGCACAGACAGCATCTCTTAAACAAGATTTCCGTCATAAAAAGATCACATGAGACATGAAAAATGGTCAGATGTTCTAGAACCTGTCCTGCGTGAGAATATTTCATAATTTATAATATCTTCCATTTTACAGTGTCCTCACAACAGCTGGCAGCTAAAATTAAGACACGTGGCAACAAGCAACAACTGAAATTACCAAAGTGCATGGAGCTTTTCAACACACGTGAATCACACACAAGCGGCAACCTCAGTGGCTGGGAAATGAAGCCGATACAGAATTGTTAAAAACTGTATTTCCTCAAACGTCCACTTGAGGCTGGCTCCAGCAGTGAGTCAGTCTCCATAAGTCCCCATGTTCAAATGTCCAACTTCACAGCAGAAATAAACATGTTTACAGCCTGGTACAAAAAACAGTTTTGGTCTCTGTAGCTAATTTCCCCGTTCATGACAACTGTACTGAGGGTGAATTTATATACAACTCACCTGTTCAGATTATATTAAGACTTAAAGTTATACATAGTTAACAGTGTGGTCGCTTTGATTGACAGGTGGTTGCTGTTACCGATGGCTTGTTTGAGCACGCAGGTCCGTCAGTGCCGATATTTAGATTAGCCGGGAGGTAAAAGAGGAAAAACAGGCAACATGACAGAAGCCAGAGCCGCAAATTTTGAGCTTTAAAGTGGCGCTTCGGAAACCTGAGTCACTCATATGCTGTCCATTCTTTATACTGTCATTGGTCAGACCCTGTTTAAAGAAGGTTTTACTGCATGTTTGCCTTGTTCTGCTGTCTGAAGCAGGACTTAGGTTGTATAATGAACAAAATCGGGAAATGTTTTTTTGGCGCATCACACATCATCAGTTCTCCTGGAAGCACAGTGCAGTTGTAGTTGTGTAGTAATAGTGTGGCTCTTTTGGGCATCATGGTGCATTAAGGTGTTCATACTGTAGATGTTAAAACAACAACAGGTGTTTGGTTGTATTTTTCAGTTTAATAATGAAAACAGCTATGAGAATATTTCCTTGAGACTTTGAGTTTATCACACTAAACGCAGTGGAGTCTTTTCCTTCAGCTCGTCTGGCTTTGAGGCAGATTTAGTGAGAGCAGAGGGGTTTTGTTTTGTTGGTCGGTTGGATTTTTTAGGATTGGTTCACAGAATTAATTCAGTCAGACAACTCGCGATTGGAATGTTTTATTAAAGCGGCTGAATACAGTTGGAGTTTGGCGTCTAGACCTTATAGAAAATCTACATAGATGCTGAAGAGTGATAAGAGATATTTTAATTTTACAATCATGACTTGCAGGAAATCAATCTTTTTTAAAGATGTCTTGCTATAAAAGTCTAATATTGTTAATAAGTTTGATTTAAAAACAGAACTGCAATAACTGAATATAAAATGTCTGATAGGATCCCTTTATATTTATTAGTATAACACTATCTACTGTATGAGGTGCATAAAACAACTACTGCCGTCCACACAGAATCATGTGATGCTGTGTTTGTCAGCGTATGATCAAAGGGTTGACCTGAGGATGCGACTGCGTGCAGTGGCAGGGAAAGAATCTCTAAACACACGTAGCTCTTTCTTTATGTTATTTCAGGCGTTCATTTGTAACGTTCGAGTGATTTTCTGCACTCAGCCGAGCGCTGCGCTGCATCTGCCCCCGCTGCTCTGACTCACCTACTCATGTAGGTCTGCATATGTGATTAAGCCAGGTGTTAACGGTGCGCATACTTCATATGTACCTCACAACATATTGTTCCACACAGCCGAACTGTTAACTACCATTTAAAGTCCCAGCATGCCTTGAGTTTCATTTTCTTAAGAAATCGGACCAGATGTTGGTCACCGAAAGTGGTTTGTAAAATGATTTCTATCACGAGAATGATGTTGATGTTACAAAATATTCTAAAACTGTTAAGTTGCATTAAATTCATCATCGTCACATCAATATAAATAAAGATGATCATAGTGATAATCAATCAAACAATGTTAATATAATAACAGTAATGCTAATGAGAGAATAACAAGTCTTAACATTTGATTGCAGCCCCCTCACCTCACCCTCTGCTTCCTATCATGAATCAGAAACCACAGTAGCTGTGGAAACTCAAAACTCTGTATCTATCATCACAGCAGACTCCACCACCATGGGTGTGTGTACATATAAAAGACTCATTGCAAAGTGATTATAAAGTGGTTTAATATATATATATATATATATAGTGATTAAAATATGCGATGCTGGCGGCAGGTGTAACAACACCTACCTGTCAAAGTGGCCACACTGTTAATTCTGCATGACTTTAAGTCTTAATATCATCTGAACAGGTAAGTTGTATGGAAAGCATATGAGTGACGTCTCCCACTCAGGTTTCCGAAGCGCCACTTTAAAGCTCAAAATTTGCAGCTCTGGCTGCTGTCATGTTGCCTGTTTTTCCTCTTTCGCCTCTTGGCTAATCTAAATATCGGCAAAGATGTGGATCACTGGCAGACCTGAGGTGACCCAAATAACGCCTGCGTGCTCAAACAAGCCATCGGTAACAACAACCACCTGTCAATCAAAGCAACCACACTGTAAACTATGTATAACTTTAAGCCTTAATATAATTTGAACAGGTGAGTTGTATATAAATTCACCCTCAGTACAGTTGTCATGAACGGGGAAATTGTTTTTTGTACCAGGTTACAGCCTGGTACAAAAAACAGTTTTGGTCTCTGTTTATTTCTGCTGTGAAGTTGGACATTTGAATATGGGGACTTATGGAGACTGACTCACTTCTGGAGCCAGCCTCAAGTGGAATTAGTTTTTTGTACTTCAGCATCAGCTTCATTTCCCAACCACAGAGGTTGTTGCTTGATCATGTGTCCATGAATAAAAACATAATTCTAATTGTCATATTTCATTTCTGAGCACTCTAAACCTCACACACTGGACCTTCAGTTGTAGTCCTTTGTGTAGGTGCTAACTCTGGTTTAAACATGACCTAACAACATACATGACGTAAACAGGACCTTTTTAAAAATAGATTTTATCCAAGAGTCTGTAGAAACAAGACGAAACAACAGTCCACACCACATCAGGATCAAATCGTCACTGCCGGAGTCACAGAGCTGAAGCTCCCCACCCCGAATAAAACGCTCCATCTCCCCCTCAGTTACCTGAAGCTCCAGAATAACTTTGTACCAATTTAACAGCTGTCCCATTGACATGTCTTTCAAAGTTTGTCGTGTTTTATCTCTCCTCTTTATAAGGAGAGGTCACACCTGTGTGAGGGCTTAGTGTGTGTGATGTATGGTTGGGACCGGGTGCTCCTTTGCTGACAAGGCCCGGCTGGCCGTCTCAGATAAGAGCCAGGGTATGCATCAACTCTGTGTGTGTGTGTGTGTGTGTGTGTGTGTGTGTGTGTGTGTGTGTGTGTGTGTGTGTGTGTGTGTGTGTGTGTGTGTGTGTGTGTGTGTGTGTGTGTGTGTGTGTGTGTGAGTGAGTGAGTGAGTGGTAGTGGTGAGTGCGTGAGTGAGAGTGAGTGAGAGAGAGAGAGAGAGAGAGAGAGAGAGAGAGAGAGAGAGAGAGAGAGGAGGAGAGAGAGAGAGAGAGAGAGAGAGAGAGAGAGAGCGAGAGAGAGAGAGAGCGAGAGAGAGAGAGAGAGAGAGAGAGAGAGAGAGAGAGAGCGAGAGAGAGCGAGAGAGAGCGAGAGAGAGAGATGCAAGTTCTACTGCAGTGTGTCATACATGTCGTCTGGCCAGTGTGTGATGCATTGCAGCTCGCTGTGTGTAACACCTCCCCACACACACACACACACACACACACACACACACACACACACACACAGAATGCATATCCATAGCTGTGTGCATGTCTAATCTACTCTCTGTGGGGAGATCCATTGCCAGCCAGTGTATTATCTGGACTGTGAGACCTTCAGGTTCATCCTGTGTTTGCTGCTGCATGACTCAAGTCTCCTAGAAATTCATATTGAGGACAGAGAAGCTTGTGCTAAAAAATATTGTCTCCAAAAGTCAAATCAAACCAACATCTGATAATAGTTGTGCTACAGATGACACGTTTTATCAAACACTCTGATGAATCTGGCTTGATCTTTCATTTTCTCAGAGGCCACGCAAACATTCTGACTTTGTCGGTCGCTCTGTTCCCGTCTACAGATGAAGTGGCCGCGTTCCTCCTCTACGTGAAAACTCTGGGCTACCAAGACAAGCCGGACTACCAGCGTCTCAAAGCGGTGTTGGCCACTTCAGTCATGGGAAGGCTGGACTTCTCCGCACCTCAAGGACCCGCAGGGGTGTCGACCACCAAGGTTCAAGAGCAACCCACCAGAGAAAAGGTGAGACGACGTGACGAAAAACTGAAGTCTATGTGAAGACGTCTGAATTCTGAAACAGTTTTTGTAGAACAGAGTTCACACACACCTCCTGCTCTCTGTGGTCACTCCGTTTAAGCACAACCAACTTCATCATATAGTTGTCCTTATTGAAAACATTTCGGTTGTCAGGACAACTGAGCGAGTATAAAAGACTTGATGTTCACAAGCCAAGTCGTTGCCAAGCTTATGAATCCTCATTTCATAATGACGAGCAGCTCTGAGTAGTAACCGATCAGAGTTTGAGGCGACTTCTTGACGTTTATGTGCTCTTGCTGCAAAATGTCTGATCACTTATTAGTAGTTAGATTATTTCTGTTTTAAATCAATGAAACGGTTCAGCCAGTGGAGAATATTCAGTGAACGTTCAACAACTTGATCGCCGGTCAGAAAGCTTGCCGTTTCCTCTGTCGAGTCTCTTGTGGAGAAACGTGACAGCGGTGAAGGGGGAGGGTTAACCTGACCCCACAAATGAGCGTGTCAGTGCGGGGCGGACAGGTCTGCAGCTGGAGGAGGACTGTTTGATTCTCCTCAAATTCATCAGAATCACTCCTTGACCTCTCCGGGTGCAGCGAGCGGCCCAATTTGAAGAAGCTGATGATGCACGCTTTTTCCACGGCACAGCTCGTCTCCAATTATGCTCCTGATTTGCTCTCCTCTCCTTGTGTCATTTCATCTCCATGCTCAAGTGCTGGCCAGTTTGATAAACAGAAGTGGCCATTTAGCGAGGACTGAATGTCAGATGAGACAAAGGCCACTCGCTCAGTCGTTTGCTCCTAGTGTCGTCTAATGTGTGATTATTTTCTGGATGATTGTAGTGAGGTGAAATAAAACGTACATTTTATCAAGTGTCACGCTCTACAAAAGCATCTCGTTCAGTTTTATCTGGGTATTTCAAACATGCAGTGACAAAGCAGCACCTGATACTCGATGTGAGAGTCCAGTGGTTAAAGCAGCAAGCATGCTGAGAGAAAACGAAGCTCCGACTGCAGCGAGGCTGTAAAAATATGCAGAACAACTCATCCGACCGCTGTCTCCACAGAAAGCAGGACGAGCCAGAGGGGCCGGCAAAGCCAAGGCTGTGCCCACCGAGGTGGATGATGAAGAGGAAGAGGAGATGAAGAAGCCTAAAGCAGTGGCAGCTCACTACAGGAGAGTACCACCGCTCACTAAACCTCAGTCACAACAGGTAAGGACTGAAAGCACACAGAGTATCTGCTCTGTATGATGTCAGTTTCCCTTGACTACAGTTAAAGGCAACATGTGAATGTGAGTGACGTTCTATCTGATACAGGTCATTCATCTTGGGAAAAGATCTTGAGATGGTTTTAGATGAATATATGAGGATAAACATTTACATTTTTTAAATTTAAGTAGCAAAATGAAGGAAGACAATTTGAAGTCCATGCATACATTTTAGTTAACTCCTGTAAAAATGCAGAGACCAGACTGTTGTAGTAAACTAAAGAAGGAGCGTTTTTGGGAATGGAATTTGACACGAACCCTGATTATTTCTCTTTTGGCTGTTATTAATGAGCAGCACTTTGCACAGGGTGTTTTATTTTGAAAAGCCGCTGATTCTCTGTGCCATCTCTGCTTCCGATCCGGATTGTGGCGGTTCCGCTTGAAACACTGATGCGTTGCATCAGTGCCCGGTGGATTTGAGCTGTTTGACGGTGTCCATAGAGTCACGTGTTCATCAGATAATCAGGAAACAAATGATCATTAACGAATGCTGCTGATCACCCACAGGAGCCTGCTGCCACCAGATCACTGAGGCCGAGGCGTGAACCTGTGATGTATAATGAAGATGACAGTGATGATGAGGAGGAGGAGGAGGCCAGACCCAGACCCATACCTGCATGCTATTTGAGAGGCCCTCCTATCGGTGCCAGAGCTCAGCCTAAACAGGTGTGAGGACCACACACTGGAGCGTCCAGGCTCCCTTTATTTATACGACTGTGTTCACGAGCACTGTTTGCTTTGAAGCTGTTTCACATATTTATCTTTTATTGTCAGTTAACATTTATAAAGATGTTTTAAACCATTCAGACTCCTGGTTGTGACTTAACAAAGAAACACAAACACTCACTTTACAGATTATTGAAGTATTTCTTCACATGTGCTGCAGCATCATGTTCCACTTAAATCACCTTCTTCAACAGAAAACTGAATCTGAATGGACAGGCAGGAGAACAGACGACCTTGCCATGACCTCGGTCAGACAGGAAGGACCGCTCCATCAGCAGAGGCGAACACACACACTGACGGAGCGCTGGGACCGACGGGATGAAAGGCAGCTCGGTTGTGCACGGTGGTGGGACAGAGAAGAGCAGGAAGCTGCTCCCTCACCGGGGAACGAACGCTTCTCCTGGTTCTTCTACGTGGTCGTCTTCATTCTCCTGGGTGCCGTTGTTGCAGTTTGCCAAATTGAACTGAAATTTTAACCCCTCTCGATCAAACCGGACTGAACTGGTCTGAGCATCCTATTTCTACGCTGCTTCGTGGAGCCGACAGGAACACAGCCACTTATCAGGACTTGTGGGCTGCCATTTTCACAGTGATGGGCTGCAACAGAAGAAGAATTCGGAGTTTATTCTGCATAATAAATGTTCATTATAGTTTAATGTGGCGTGAAAGATCGCTTTGTGGAAAAATCAAGTGGGCTCTCATTTCTGATTTGACTGCAACATGAAGGACTCCAAATACACACAAGACCTGAGCGTCTGTGACTTTGAGTCGCCGCGTTCACACAGATCCACTATCACACGAGCAGCTCCAGGAAAACTTACTTGAATGCGACACATTGTCACGAGCAGCTTTTCAGCAAGAGAGAAGGCTACGTGATGTATGGAGCCGCGCTAATTAAATATGCTGAACGTCTATTGACTCTGCCGTGAAGGCCTTTATGAAGCACTGTGCGGGCGGCTGTCAGTCACACGTACCTTGCTGCAGTAAGGACACTCTCCAAAAACAATGCTGAAGCTCTGCCTGCTGGAGGGGAGCGCTCGCAGCCACTGCAGGAAGAGAGAAAAAAAGACTACTTTATCAAATCACTACCTTGGATCTGACGTGTCAGTGTCAAGTGATAATAACGCTTGTTTCAATGCACACTTAATACTGCACACTTTAAAGATATATTCAAGATTAACCAACGCTAACGTATTCTAAGAGCTTTTATGTGGAACTTTTCAGTGTCCCCCCTGCCACTTGTACTTCTTTTAAAAAGATCTGTGTGCTTGGTCTCATGAATACAGAGCACAGAAATGCCCTGCTCAGGCACATTTCTTCTCAACACGTCCACAATCCCAAGCAGAAGTGTGTGTGTGTGTGTGTGTGTGTGTGCATGTGTGACTCAGTCAGGGAACTCTATCACCCCGGATACAGATCCTGATAACCCAAACCGAGGATATCAGCCAATATGGAGTCTGTATTTTCATTAAGGTGAGTCTAGTTTAAGAACAACTCTAGAACAATGCACGCTGACTGTGAACGCTGCTGCAAACACACAACAGAGGCTTCTTTACAAGCAGGTTGTGCAGCAAGGTGGGCTGCTGAACCTGACCATTGTGAAACAATCTTTTTATTTCTCTGATTAACCGGCTTTAACAGACCAGTGCTCGCTTACTCTTTCACTGTCCATGTCTCTCAACCATTGCTCTCTCAAAGCACAAATCAAATGAAACTTCTTCACGTCACTATTTTACACTGGAAATTGTGAGCCAGACAGATTTGAAATTTGAGTACATAAAATAAAAAAAAAATTGGCGGACACCTGTGTAGCCAAAACAGATGAGCTCCATTCAAATGAATGGAAGAACCAGCGTTTTCACCACAGCGCACCTGCTCTGAATGCGGCCTAAAAGTCTCATTCTAACCATAATGATTCTGATGTTCACTAATAAAAATGAATATTATATCCTGCCAACAGATCTTCCTGAATGTTACACAGTTGACCTTTAAGTTACAGAACTTGACTGTTTCCAGCATCTCAAATGTGAACACTGTTTTCTAATGGTAAAGTGAACATGCTTTGAATGTTACAGGAACAGGACGTTCATGTGTTCGGCTTAACCGGCTGGTTAACAGCTGAAAAAAAACTACTGATGGATGTCAGTGAAGGAAAACTTTCCTCACAGTTCTTCATCTTTTGCACTCCTTGTATTTATATTATTTTGACAATGATTCTCGCCCGGCCTTCATGCTCATTCTGTTTTCAGATGCAACTCTATTCTCATCTTTGTCTTTTTATCATGACATTCTAGCACTGTGAGCTGTGTTGTTTCTTGTATGACGGATTCCATACAAATAAAGTCTATTGTATATGTATATTGACTTTTATGCAGTTATTTTCACGAAAGAACTTTGAATACATTTCTCCGAAAGTGACAGACATTTTTCTGACAAATCCATTATATATAAAAAAAAAAAGACCTGATGAGTTTGTTGCAGCCTTGACTTGTAACATGTTAGACATGCACAGCACATATTTGGTTTATTGTTGGTGATAAACTGATGAAGTTTGCCAGACGAGCAAATACAATAAAAATGTATAACCGTGTGTGTCAACTGTGAGAAGATGAACTGAGGCTACAAATTCAGAACAGCAAGCAAGCGACTAGTGCGGAAAGTGACAAAATACATCCATGGCCATTGGTTGCATTCTGGGAAATGTAGGGTCAAGTGTTTGGGGTTAGGAGTCAGGATGACTCGACCTCTGCTTTCATTTCATGTGTTTCTCCTGTGAGGTCCCTGAACATGATGGAAGTCGCATCATGTTGAACTGAAGCGTTCCAAACTTCTGGTTTTTGAGCTCTCTAGAAGCTCAGTGTGTGTGTGTGTGTGTGTGTGTGTGTACCTCATATAGACAGGCCTGGTGGAAGGGCTGGCCACAGCGAGGGTCATTACACACCTGATCGGGGATTGCAGCTTCAAGACGATACGAGTAACAGATCCCACACTCAACGCTGAAGCTCTACACACACACACACACACACACACACACACACACACACACACACACACACACACACACTAATAATAAATGCCTTTTCACAAGCACCATGGCTACAGACTCTTAAGACATGGGCAGGGCCTCGGTAACCACTTCATGTTAAACAGCATTCGAGTTAGAACTCCAGTGCTAACACTCCTCTCTCTCTCGTCCCATCATCACACACTCAACACACACTTCCCTCTCTGCTCTCGTTTGCATTCTGGCGTAATGAGAAGCTCCTGTTTTTCTGGGGCTATCCATTAAGAGAGGATGGCAGGTAAAAAAAAAAAAAAAATCAACATCTGGTCAACTCAACTTTTTTGCACTCCTCTGAATGTTAATGAAGCTGAGGCATTAATCACCGTGGCGACAGTGAATAAACACGACGCCCTTTTAACCCATCCACGGAGAGGGGAGGGAAAAGAACGGGTGTTAAAAAAGAGAGAGATAAATGGTTTTGCGTGATTAAAGCGATTTGATAGTGCAGAGAATTCTGCCATCTTTGTTATTCTAATGATCTTTTCTGTAAACAACCCAATTAAAGGAGATTTTGTGCCCACCTCATGGAAAAACAAAACACAGAGAGGAAGAAAAATATGGAAAAATAGGCAATAGCGTATGTCCGCCCCCTTATAACTTGAAACACAAACGGAAGGATACATGCATAGATACTGACACACACACACACACACACACACACACACACACACACACACACACACACACACACACAGCCACTTGAGGTAATCATGATGGTAACGGACATGTTTGAAATGGAAAGGGGGCAACTTGCATGACATACAGATTTTTCGTGGGTGGCAGGTGACGGGAATTCGATCTCCAAAACATCCCGGAGGTTGTGCAAGACGCTGGAGTCCGGCTTCCTGCCAGCAGACCACAGACAGCTCCTTCACACACTAATTAACCACATGCAAATGAGCCTGCAAAGACACTAGGGGATGATTAGGAGACTTTCACCATTGGTATAAAAAGGAGCGTTTCTGCTGCTTCACACTGAACAGTGGCGGTGGAGACTTTGCTACGACGTGTCATGCAGCGAGGTTAATGTTAAAACCTGCGGTGAAATTAAAATCTGTGCTTTAAAATGAAGTCTAATTGTGTGGGTTTTTTTTTTTTGGCGTGGTTTGACTCGTCAGACACTGATAATAATGAAAAGAAAAAAAACTGGATGTTATGCAGAGTCGACAAACCCCTGGAAAAGACCAAACTGAACTGATCCCGAATCTGCTTTTATTCCACAGGCCATCAGATGTATGAACACACATCTTACATCTCCTTTTGTGCTGTAGGATATTGTTGGATTGATCTTTGTATATTCATTTACAACATATTTGTCTGTGTGTAAATGAATTGTGTACTTGTGAATCTCCCGTCAGGGACAAATGAAATATTTTCTACTGTATTAGTATTGTGTGTCTATCAAAGCCTGATCTATGCTCAACATACGTCGGTTGCTGCCATGTTGTCTGTCCTACGTCTTCTGCCTCCCGGCTAATCTAACAATGGGATCATCAGCCGACCTGAGGCGGGCTGAATGACGCCTGGGTGCTCAAACAAACAATATATGACAGCACCCTCCTGTCAATCAAAGTGGCTACAGTGTTTATTCTGCATAACTTTAAGTCTTAATATGATCTGAACAGGTGAGTTGTATACAAATTCACTCTCAGTACAGTTGTCATGAACAGGGAAATTAGCTACAGAGGCCAAAACTGTTTTTTGTACCAGGCTGTAAACATGTTTATTTCTGCTGTAAAGTTGGACATTTGAACATGGGGACTTATGGAGACTGACTCACTTCTGCAGCCAGCCTCAAGTGGACACTCGAGGAATTACAGTTTTTAGCACTTCTACATTGGCTTTATTTTGGGGAAAACACACTGTAGTTTATTCACACACTGCCCTTCTGATGGAAACACTCACTAGTGTTTCAAAGCTGAATCGGCAGCTGAAAATTGATAGATTTATTAGTTTGATAAAGATCAATGGGTTTCAGACAGAGCTAAAGACATGGTGGGAACGTTTTGAGAGATGAATTATCACATTGTTGTTTTTGGTCTTTTTATGGGATTTGTTGATGGTGATGCCAAATCACAACACCGATTTACAAGTATGTCATACATAAAACACCTAATACCAAACTGGAATTAAATATGTAAAACACAACAATAAATTAATTTTTGTCGCTGCAACTCAAAATGAACAAAATTAGACAAAAAAATTATATTATTTGCAATAATAGAAAGAAGATACTCATATGATATACTTATATAAATCATATATTATTGTGATACGACTCTTCTGAAAGTCACTAAAAACGATTAGGTTGTATTCACTCGGTCCAAACCTTTGGTGCGAACCTTACCACAAGTGCATGTTGGCGTTCAGCTTATTCCTCAGAGGAGTCACCGCTGCAACAACACAGGAAAAGGAATTATGAGGTATTGGATGCAAACTGCGGCACTAATAAAAGCCTTAAATTTGATTCCTTTTTTTCATACATACACATGCGCATATTATTGTATGTAAGCCCTCAGAAAATTAGACTGTCTTATAAAAAATACTCTGCATATCTTCAATCGCTGTCTGTTATTTGACAACAGCCCGGTCCGGCACAGACAGCCTCATCACTGCTGAGCCGTCATTGCTTCCTCTGTTCCACAGGGGAGCTTTGTCTCCGTGCAGCACTCATCACTTTCACTATTTGTTATTCCTACATGCAAAAAGCAATATTTCTGCGCGACCCCCTCGTATTTGAGGGTCGCCGCCTGCCTCCCCGTCTGGGTGGCTGAAGTGTGTATGTGTTTAATATCTTTTGAGTTGCATTGCTAGGCAACAGGCTAGGAGTCGCATGACCTTGGGTTTACAGAAACAATGGCCGACAACTGATAGGAACTTAAATAGGAGCCGAAGCTCGGCGGCTGGCCCACGGTGTTGGCGTGGTGAGAATGAAAACGTTCCATTCTGGAAGCAAGTCCTTTGACACGACGACAGACAACAGTCAACGCGACCACTCTGGTTGAAGTCGAGGCGTGTGGCGATGACTATGAAAGCGGCGCTACTCCTTTTTCATTCACACCTGATGGCTTCTGCCTGATCTGATCTGAATAACGGTGAGCACGGGCAGAATTTGTATTTTATTGCCTGTGTTGATCTTCAGCTGAAAGATTCCAACGGGTGCCTGACTGCGGCGACACGGGCCTCACGAAGAAGCTCATGAGCCGCTCATGTTAGTGCTAAAAAACTCATTGATCTGTCGATTATTGTGATGAATTGATTAATAACATCCCCATGTTGTTGAGGATTTACTGCTTCTTGCTCGCTTTTCCCTTTTGACTATGTAGGTGGAATATTTTGTGGAGATTTAATTGGATAAAACAAAGAATTCAAAGATGTATTTGTGCCTTGTGCTCTGGAAAAATGCATTTTCTGACATTTTAAAAATGACACAATTAGAGAGATAATCAATTGGTTTAAGAACAGCAAAATTTAAAATCTAAATTCTTTTATTCCCGACTGTCTCATTTTTTTGGTGAACTTTGGTGAAACTGTCTTGATAGCGTGGTTCAGCAGGGAAAAACAGAATTTTTTGGAATACCAATTTTGTCCCTCTACTTTTACAGCTTTTTTTTTTTACAGCAACTCTGATTTTCTCTTGATAATCTCACCGAACACTGACCTCTGACCTTTAAGGTCACAAAATCCAGATAAAGAAACGTTCTCAGTCCAGTGTGGAAGATTTAGGCACATGTATTGGTAGAATATGGCAGCAAATTCAATCTAAAGTTATTAGTGTGTGATCGCCTGAAAATAAGAAATGT
The DNA here is from genome assembly GCA_004119915.2 of Collichthys lucidus. Classification (NCBI taxonomy): domain Eukaryota; kingdom Metazoa; phylum Chordata; class Actinopteri; family Sciaenidae; genus Collichthys; species Collichthys lucidus. The sequence continues at coordinate 3,975,792 of CM014094.1, forward strand.
TGTGTTTTCGTGACTTTAGAATGAGCCGTCTTTATCGTCTACAGAGTACGCCATGTTGCACCACTATATTTCTACAGTAGCCCGGAATGGACAAACTAAACAACAGCTCTAGACTGTGAGTTTTGTTACGACTATGGTTTCTACTTGGTGCATAAAAAAGGAGGGTGAGGTGAGTGATGTTCAATTTGCAATCTTAAACTTCAAAGTTAGATGGCGCTAAGTCTTACACACTGGTCCTTTCAGGACAATGATGCTTTGTGACTTTTTTTTTGCCTCTCAGGTCACATTGACGCTGCCTTAAACTAATGATTGATCTTTTAGACACTGAACGCAGCCTGCAGACCAAAAGCCGCAACATCCTCTGCTTAGGTTTGAAAAAAAATACAAATGAAGTTAAATCACTTAATACATTCTGATTTACAGGTGACTGATACTTTTATAATAATAAAAGTAAATTTAAAAAATGAAAAACAACTGAACATTAATTAAATCTGAGGCAGCAGCGTCACTGAGACGAGAACAGATGTTGTTTATTTAATCTCCGTCTCAGTTCTCCATCATTAAAATTAAATAGAATTTGCAGTGTTAATAAGACAGAAGTCACAAAGACCAATATCACTCTAATGTGTCACATGCCAACATGAATACAGATGTTTGTAATCAGCATTTTATTTTATTTTTATGTTTTTGATCTGGCTGAGTCTCGCTTTGACTTGTTATGTCAACTTTTCATTGGTGCCTGTCACATGAAACGTCCTTAACAAACAAATTTACACACAAACTTCATGGGCGCCTGACAACTACATGATAATGAGGAGAGGATTTCACATGCTGTAATACACTATGTCAGTTTTGGGTGTGTATTAGTGCAGATACACTTCTTGTGCTCTTAAAAACTCGCCTGAAAACACACTTTCAAGTGTTGCCATGTCTCTGGGGTCCTACCCACCATGCTCGGCTCCCAGCAGGCAGCACTCTGGCAGCATCTTAGGGTGTCTGGGATCTACCTCCACTTTGATGGATACGTTATTTCCTGCACATATGACGGGCATGGGAACAGAAATTGTCTTAGTTCATATGAACTAAGTCAGGGGCTTACTGTGGCACAAAGGTATTTGAAACACAAAGGAAGCTTTGATGTGTACAGTACCAATGGCGATCCGCCTCATGGTGTCTGAGCGGCTGGGTTTTTCCGGCTCCAGAATCCACGTCTTACTGTCGATCTCATCAAGGACATCCCAGAACTCAGTCAGCGATTCCAAAACCAGCAGGAACTGGCTGTGAAGCTGGTCCAGAGTACTCTAAGAAACCAAACCAGAACCAGAATAGCGGCCACTTATGAGACTATGGAATTTTGAAGTGCTCCAACAGAAGTGACTCTTCCTCTTCACTGTTACCAAACAACAACATGTCTTTTTTTTCAATCTCAACCTACAAGCAGTCCTTTAAAATATGATGACACATAAAAATATAATATAACCTTCACTATAAAGAAAAAAGTAAAGTTGTGAAATATTTTGGAAAATACATTTGGTTTCCTTTTTGGAGTTCAAGGAGAAAATTACATTATTTCATATCTGTGCATTAAAGTCTGTGTAAAGTCAGAATAATGTGTGTTTTGAGTTTGTCAGACCAAAGAAGAAAGTGTTATTAACCACCCAGCCAAATTTGAATTTTTAAAAATATTGACAAGTTTATAAAATTAGGTGTCAAAATGAGGTCAAAATGAATACTCAGCTTCAGGACTGTGGGGCGTGTCCTCTGAATGTGCTGAAGCCACGCCCACTAATGGGAGCAGTCAAGCAGCCATTTTGAAACAACTAAAACGTGTCAGATGAGTTCAGAATGACATGACTAACATTGAAACACTCTGAGCGAGATGAATTCATCTCTCTCTCTGCTCAGGGTGGCCTCAGCGTGTCATCGAGCCAGCCTTTTGGACCGCCCACAAAATCCTGGACTGAAAACTGGTGAAAAACTGTTTGAACCTCTAACTCTCGGAATTGCCTTTACACAGACTTTAAGCCTGGAACTGGAGCCAGAAAACAACTAGCTGAGCATGAAAACAACAGGTGGAAATAGTTAGCCTGGCTCTGTCTAAACTCTAAACTACCAGCACATCCATATTTGATTAACACATCCATGTTTGATTAATCTGAGGCCATGTACAATGTAAATGTAAAAATGATTTGAATAATTTGTGATTTTAAAGAGAGTAAGAGGCTTAGAGAACTTTCAGCCTCTTTAGATAAGAAAAAGTTTTTCCCAAAATATTGGTTTGAATTTTAATCATTTACCTTTTTATTTGACTTTAAAACCCCAGAGATTGTGTAGAAAGATTTTTAAACACCTCAGGACTCTTGATTAACACATACCACACACATACCCAAAAGTTAAAATCTGTAAACCTCACTGCTTGGAATCCATTTTCATGTAAGAGGCCAAGAGGCCAATGCTTACTGTGGCATTACACATTAACTGAATACATATAGCTAACACTTAGTGAACATTAAAGGATTCACTTTTATTGTCTGGACGAAAACAGTTGTTAGGACATTTCACTCAAAACCACCAATGTCGACCTCATGGTGGCACCAGAGGAGAATTAAAAGGGATCAACAACATAATTAGGATTTATCATCTGGGAAGCATAAATGTCTGTACCACATATCATGTTCATCCATCCCATAGTTAAAAGATACACAGTACCAACATGTAGTGAAATTCTTACTGTAGGCACCGAGCTCCAGAACATGTCTAAAAAGTGATTATGAGAGCATTGTGCATTTGTACCCGTTCAGAACTGTTTCAAAGCAGTGGTATAGAGTGCATTGGTCTGCTGGCATCTCCATGCATAACTTAGAGGGGCAGCTGTGTCCACCTGTGCACTGAACACCTCTGTGGTGAACTCACAGTGAAGATAGAACGGGTGACATTAGATGGTCAAGAACTTCAGGTTGGGGGAACAGAAGCTTGTGAGAAATTAGATGTTCCTGCTGACCAGTTATTATTATAATCCAATGTTCTGCGGTGGATTAAGAAATGAACTGAGAGTGCAGCTAGCAACTGACCAATTGGTAAAATCTAACAACTTAAAGACACACACACACACCTACACACACACACACACACACACACACACACACACACACACACACACACACACACACACACACACACACACACACACACACACACACACACACACACACACACACACACACACACACACACAGAAGAAAAAGGGAGGCTGATAGAGGTGTCGGAGAGCAATACAGATGGAATGAGAGGGAAAAAATTAGGGGAAAAAATGAACCAAAAATTATGGGTCATTGTGCCAGCACAGTGCACACAATTAAGCATCGTCCAGGTGCTGAGAGCCTCAGCAATTACAGCCCAATTAATGCCAGTGGCATGATTATGGTTACAGCTCAGGATAACTACGCTAGGCCCAGTTCAGAAAGGAGAGAGAGAGAGAAAAAAATGAAGAAGAGCTGGTAATTGAATTCCTGCTGTATCTGTGAGAAGAACATGAGTGAGAGCGGAAGGCTGTAAGAAAGTATGAAAGAGGCTGAATCTGAGCTGAGATATTATCTATTTATGCTATCTCCGACTGACCTCAATTTAGCTCTTAAAAGCAGCCAGGCTGCAAGAATTCACTCCTCTTTACATGGACGCTATTAAACTCAACTGTTTTTAACCTATTTTCTATCGCTTCTCTTTTCACTGAGCAGCTTCACATTCATAATGGCATGAAGAATTATTCATTCATTATTGCCAAATATAATAGCGATGAATCCTGCCGCTCCTAAAAAGACACTTGAAACACTGTTGCCTTATGTATGTAAGGCATGTGTTCTAATCTACTGTACTCTCTCCAAGTACAGAACACAATGAGGTAAGTGATCATTGAGTATTCAGTGAGTGAATGCACCGTTTGACTGTAGAAAAGTCTGTTCTCATTCGTCTTTGCAAAAGACATGAGCAGATCACAGGTCAGAGAACAAGCAGGGCCGCTGAAGTTAACATGATCAGTGTTTCAAACTAGGGGTGGGCGATATATCGAATATACTCGATATATCGCGGCTTGTTCTACATGAGATATATGAAATGACTATATCGCGACCATCGAGTACTTGTCACGTAAATGTTTGAAGTTTTGCCTGTGTCACTCACTCCTGGTGCTGCTCACAGCACGCAGCACAGTGAAGTGAAGAGCCCAAGCGAGTTAATTGAAGATGGAGACGGACGACTTGGTTCCGAAGAAAAACAGCTGCGGTCACGCCAGCCATCTCTCGTTTTTCGCGTGGTCACGTCAGCTGCTCCAGTATTTTCAAGTGCGCCCTTATTGGTGACTTTATGGCAAATACTTTGAGAAAACTGGGAAAGTCAGCACAAGCTTACTGCAGCGTGTGGACCCTTCTGGTTTACAAAAAATAAGACGTGGGTGTTAAATGTATTAAACGTTTATTTATAAAATATGAAGAATGGTTAAAATTTGATTTAAAAAGTGTTTCATAAGCCAAGTATGATCCTGCACCGCTTTAAAGCTCATATTTACATCATGAAATGTATTAAAAATTCATAAAAAATATGACAAGTGTTAAAATGCTATAAAAAGAGTGTGTGTTGTATATCAGGTGTAGATCGACTGTTCTACACTAATTTTGAGCCAATAGGTCACATGACCTGGAAGCTAATGAGCTTTAAAGCTCATATTTACATTATGAAATGTATTAAAAATTCATAAAAAATATGACAAGTGTTAGAATGCTATAAAGAGAGGTGTGTTTCATACAGCAAGTGTAAATCTACTGTTTTACATTGATTCTGAGCAATTACAATGCTATCAAGGAAATGATGACATTATTATTTATCAGAAATAAACAATACAAAACAACAACAACAAAAATATCGAGATATATATCATGTATCGCGATATAGCTTAAAATATCGAGATATTGGTTACAGGCCATATCGTGCAGCCCTATTTCAAACAGCCTGCACGAGGATTTGAAGATGACTTCATAGATTTGTCACAGTCAACAGTATATTTATGTTGAATATTGTCACCTCTGATATGACATCTGGTTTCTCTTTTTTAAGAGGGAGCTGGTTTTAAATGCTGGTGTCAAAATGAGAGGCTTTGACTGTGACTGACAGTGTGTGTGTTTGTGTGTGTGTGTGTGTGTGTGTATATATGTGTGTGCATAAAGTATGTGCTCCTCATTTTATGTTCTTATTTAATGCTCTCCTTTTCAGTTTGGCATACACACACACACACAAAAAAAAACAACTTTAGATGGTAATTATTAAAAGTTGTATATGATTATGGATATTAGAAAATATACACCTATTTTTTTTCTCATCTTTTAGTTATCATGTCCTCTGAAATAGCTCTGTTAGCCTGGGCTGAATGTTCGGTGGGATCTTGACTGTCTAAATGATGTATTTGTTTATTTTTATGTTTTATTAAATGCATCAGGATCAGAATTGTATTCAGTTATATCAACCACCTAACAAGATTAATAATGATAATGACAGATTAAATAAGCAGTAAAACCTGCCTTACATAGCTTTGATGAACTCACACATAATAACATAAACAAATTAGTTTGGTCAGTACATCCTTAATTGTAAATAAACAAAACTTTTTTTGCACATTAATAAATATAAAATAAAAAATAAATGATAAAATAACAACTGTCTAATAACTATTGTCTACTAATTAACTGATTTTTAAAAACTATTCTGACAATGACAATTTTGATAAGTTTGTCGTTGTACAGTTGAATCATTTATGCAGTTTGTAGTTGCAGCTTCTCAAATGTGAGTTTTGCTTCTTATCAGTGTCAAGTAAAAACTTTTGGATATTTGTGGAGTGTCAATCACACAAAATAAAATATTATGTAACATTCATTTCTCCAAAGCAACTGACAACATCTTTTTCAAATATATGGAGCAATTTGAGGTTCAGCATGTTACTCATGGATACTTTGAGCTAGATCCAAAATAAGAAAAAAAAAAACAGAAATAATTATACTCATAATCAGAAAACGTGTTTAATCACTGCTAACTTTGAATGTTCATCAGACAGAACTAAATGAATCAGCGCATTAACTGATTGATCAGTAATGATAATGACACTGCAAGTAGCAGCCATGACCTTCAAAAAGACATGATAAAAGATATGTGGTGCTTACACACACACACACACACACACACACACACACACACACACACACACACACACACACACACACACACACACACACACACACACACACACACATCGTCGTTGAGTAAAGCTCTGATGTGTGTTCATCAGCGACTCTGCTGTCCATATTCACCTTTTTATTCACACTTCATTTCTTAATTCATGACGATTTTGGTTGTTAAAAATCACCTTTGTGTAGTCTGCGAGCACAAAAGGACACAGACTGCGCACACACATACACACAGGTTTATTTCTCTTCCCACTCTAGTTCCATACAAACGCACAGAGTGGCATGTCTTGGCCCTGCAACAGAGCAGGCAATAATTACTCATTCAAATGAACATGTCAGGACTACCGACAGACAGGCCCTTCCCCCCGCCACACACACGCACACATCCGTCACACATCAGACAAAAAACACACTTGGCACAGATGCAAGCACATACACGAACGTATATACACACACACACACACACACACACACACACACACACACACACACACACACACACACACACACACTTCATGTTGCAGTGTAGGAGAGATCCATCAACGACCCAGCAGGCAGACAGGCTCCATACGGTAGCGCTGTTCTAAGCTGGTCCTCACTGTACGCCTGCCATGTATCAGCTCAACAGCACACACACACACACACACACACACACACACACACACACACACACACACACACACACACACACACACACACACACACACACACACACACACACACACACACACACACACACACACACACACACAAGCATCTCTCTGCTTAAATTCTCTTTCTCACAGTTAAAAAGAGAATTTTAGAGAGCGAACAGTGACACAGTTCTTCCTCTGATTTTTGCCTACACATCACTCAATACACACGCACATGCACACGCACACACACACACTGTTATATACTGTATTTGAAACACTAGAAGAATGGTCCAGTGCACTGCAGAGATTTGGAGCAGTAGTTTTTATGATACACACCCCCAAAACAAAGATATGTGTATGTGTGAGTGACACCCAGACTCAGAGGCAGCGACAGAGATGACAAGCGGAGTCGGTGGGTAAAAGAAGCAAGGCGACAAACAACAATAACGAGGAAGCAAAGAGATGCAAAGAGCGCACAGCTGGTTTTACATCAAAACAGTTTCTTGCCAATTATAGTGGACTGCTGAAAGAAAACGTCTTCATACGGCAGGTGGAGAAGTGTTTTGTCAAATTATGCAATAGGCAGCACGGTATGAGTCAAGTGTATTTGTGTAGCCCTTAATCACAGTTTGAGTCTCAGAGGGCCTGCAAGCCTCTCACCGCAAAACATTCAAATGGAAACATCAAACGTCCACGTCTGAGGCTCTTTCAAAAATATCAAATACTTCTGACACATAAATAACGTGACAGACTCGGAATAATAGATTCTCACGACGGAGCAGCTGGAAATCTGTGGCCTTGAAATGTCTATTCACCGTGACCTTCTATAAATGAAGGATGTGACGGCGGCCGAATTTGGCATCTTTATTTACTGACATGAAACAGACAACACATAAAGGATAATAAAGGACAAGTTGTGTGATTATTGAAAAATAAATCATGAAGCAGGTTACAGTTATGGTTTATGTCACTGGTGCAAGGGCATCACTGGTTTGCGCTGCCTTCCACTCTGACAGTTGAATACAGTATTGATTCATTCATTGGAATAATCCTGCCATGAGGTTGACAGCAACAAAAACTCAACAGCAGCAAGTGCACGTGGAATATATTTGCCTTATGTTTCACCTCTCAGGCTACATGTTGAAGAAGAATGGGGGTGGCTAGCGAATGGCTGAGTCCATCCTGAGATCATATTTGGCTAAGTTGCAGATTGCAACCGAATAAATACTCTGTCACTTCTCACCCTCTCCTTCTTAGCATGTAGCAAAGACTCTGGCTGTGAAATTCACATCAAAAGCAAAAGGCCACATGTAGATCCGTGTTTGGTTTGTCTCTTCTGGGCAACTGTAGAAAAATTATGGTTCAACATTGCGGACCCCATGGAAGAGGGCCCGCTCTCACTGTACATATGGTGATTGTTGTAACAGTGGAAAGACTAACCAGGGAGTTTTATCATTTGAAGTGTATTTTACCAAGAGTTACAAGAAAATTAAGCTGATCTTAGTTCGGTAAAAGAGATGTGTATGAATATTTCCTTTCTTGATGTTTTGTGAGTTTATTTTGTTTTTTTAATGAAACGTAGCCAATTCGACACTCATCCACCTCTCCCAACTTTCCGTTGGGGAGAGAGGGGATGGTTGAAATTTCCTCCTACAAGTTTTTGATGCAGGAAACAAACAGCAAAGCTTTTCCCTTTGTAAACCATTTGCTGCACAGCTGTAGTTTCCCACTGAGTAATGAGACAAGGTGAAACAAGTTACCTGGTTGTAACTCAGCTTCTACTAAGTACACGCCCACCATCGTTCAATATCACACAGTGACTGAAAGAATGGAATCTTTCCAAAAAATCTGAAATCTGATGCTGAACTATAAATCAGAATGCACTAGCTATCCATGGTGCTCCATGTATGAATCCAGCCCTCTGGCCTGTTACACATGATGGAATTAAATGTGAACTATGTAGGGGCAATGTTTTTGGTTGTACTGCTCTTATTATGGAAAGTACAATAACCAGTTTCATCGTCATTTGCTGTTTTTCAGGTTGCAGCATTCATATTTACTGCCGAGGTCAAGGATGAACCCTGAACCTCAGCTTTTATTTAAATCTTTCAAATAATAATAAATGGACAAGACTGTGTGATATGATCGAGCTCCTGAACAGATTGTTTTCTAAGCTGCACTCACATAGTTCCAGGGAAACTTTTTAAAGTAACATTTTAATTAAATGTTGCATTATTAACTTTTTATAATGAGGAACTAGTACTTAACTCAACGTTTTATAAGCCTGTGTATAAAATAAAGAACTCCAGGAGCTTTACCAGCTATGGATGACAGTTAAATATGTGGCATTTCATTAAAAAATGTTCTGTCCATTATTGTGTAACATTTTTTAGGGACCGTGTCTGAAATGATGGGAAATTCTGTGCGAGTGCAGAATGCATGGACGCAATATTATTCTTGTAGTAGCCACGTTTGCACAGACTTTTGGTTCAGTTTTATATCTGATTTGATTTGTAAGACACAATTTTATGTTTTTAAGTCATGAGTTTGAACTTAGGTACTTCTTTGTTTTTATCAACCCTGCTAGAAATTGTACTGGTAGATGTTGTATCTGTGCACACGTACCTGTAGTGTCCAGGTTAGGGCCAGAGGCACTGGCAGGTCGGCTGAGCATTCAGGAGCCTCTGCAGGGTGCTGTGGGTGCAGAAGATGGAATTGTTTATGTAGAACGTAAATATTATAAAAGCTAATTGATCTTCTGTCTTCTTGTGCTTCCTTCTCACATGATCTTCCTACGACCTGAGTTTCAGTGATCTACAGAAGTTAGTTTCAGATTTCTTCTCTCTGTTCACCTTCAACGTCAAGCTACTTTCCGTCCTTTCCCTGTACTCTTCCTCTCTCGCTCCCCCGCCATCCAAGCCTCTGTGTGTCCGTGCCAGTGCTGCCTCCTCCCTAACTGTGCCTGGCGAGGGATGACCCGTCGCTGGATCTGGTGGGAGCAGCTGGAACGCGAAGGGGACTCCATGCTATTTTTACCTGGTGCCAGAGGGGTGAGGAGGGCCAGGTGGGCAGGTGGGCACAGAGTGGGGTCCCACCACCCTCCCTTGTCTCCGGTGGATGTCATCTGGGCTTAGGCAAGCACCACCTCGCCATGCCACTCACCCACTATGCCTGGAATACGCAACCCTACTGTGAGATACTCACAGTCATGCCAGCTGCTAGACGCTCCGTTCTGACTGAGGCTTTAAGAAAAGACTTTCAGGCACAGAGACCTGGACTTTATATTACTGCTGCTGCTACTGCTACAGCAACTGCTACTACTGCTGCTGCTACTGCTAGCATTACTAGCATTACTAGCATAAATCAGAATTATAGAAATATATAAAGAGATGCCTGTAAAACTGTTACCAGGACACCTTGATTGAAAACCAGCCGGTTTTGTTCTGGATTATAGATTAAGGCTGGGAGGCCTGGCAGAAGGATGTTACAGTAATCTAGTCATGAGATGATCAGTCTGTATTGGGATTTGAGTAGCATGTTGAGTCAGGTAAGGTCTGATTTTGGTGAACTTTGAAAACTGGTACCATGTTGCAGTAAACTGGAATCATCCTTTAAGGTTAAGACGAGGCAATAATATCTGACTGTATTGCAGTTTTTATTATTAACATTCCTTTAGAGTAGAGGTTTTTATAATGGGGCCCAGGCACTCGTGTGGATTGTTGAGCCTATTAGATACCACCAACATGGGGAGCACTTTAATGTCACAAAAACTGAATCCATACAGAATTATCAGATTTGAGAATGAGAATATGGAAGTATATTGTAGTCCACTCTGACCACTAGAGAGTCACGATGCATCTACAATTCAATACTAAAATCAACCAAAACTGTTTCAATATGTCATTAAACACACTCTGTCACCTCTTGTCTGACAATTTGGAGAACTGTGGCATTCAAACCTTTCAAACTCCCTGAATTACACCGCTTTTTCAGCAGCCTACATTTACCTTTACTTACAGCAGGTAAAGGTTTTGTGTACTTCTCTCTCGATAGCGGCGAGCAGAGGCAGCAGCTATGCAGATGAGCGTGGGTGTATTGGTTTTCTCTATGCATGGAGGAAGGTTTTCTATCACGCTGAGGTCTATGTGGAGATGTTTTATCTGTGCTACATCTCAGTCACAGCGGGTTATCATGCCTCTCCACACCCTCTCCAGCTTGACCTAGATTTAGGGGTGCAGATGTAAATCACTGATTTGCTATCAGCAAATTGAACATCCCATATGCGTTTGGTGAAGTCCGCCTGTTTGGATTTGGATTGGCTACAGGTCAACATCAAGCTGTAGTATTCCATTTGATGATGCATAATTTTGGGTCGGAAAATGATCCAGTCCTTACAGTAAACTGTGTGTGTGTGTTTTCTGTGTGTAGAGGAGAGAGTGTGTGTTACCTTAGACTTGAGTTTAATAGTGAGGATGTGCTGCCTTCCAGAGGAGTCCTCTGCCTTCAGCTTCAAGATTTGGAACTCCGTGTCAATGAAGAGCAGCCTGAAGATCAGACGCACACAATACAGACACGATAAATCAACATCCATTCACAGAGAAGGGTACACATAACTCTGTAAACTGACAACAGCCATCATCTGCCGTTAATCACGGCTGCAGAGAGCAATATTGAGACATCAGCTCTGCTTTTAGATTTATCACTGCGGGCACCAACGCAGTGACATTACATCAGGCTACGGCTCCACATTCACACGCATGACGTTAACCACAGGCTTTTCTTCTCTCAATTATAATTTGCATTTTTCTCCTGCAAGTGCCTCTTTGATGCTCTAATGGAGGAATACAACAAATCACACAAAACAAATCCAATGGCGTTGAGGCTGAGAGCCTTATTTTCCCGCTGAGTAACCACAGAAACATCCTGTGATTTTATGCTTTCTAATAAAACTGTAAGCAAACACGCTGGCTGTATGTATACTGTTAATTGCACAATGGATGGATTTCTCATCACCTGACTGATGCAGAACAATGGTGAGTGAGTACATATTTCATGATGCATTAAAGTCAGGCTGCTTTTTTTTTACACTAATACACAGATGCAGTCACAGAATGGCTGTGATGAACGGAGGGATATTTGATTAAACCAACCCTTACAAATTCTAACTCATTTCAATTTTCTCCCACAGTTTCCTAGTACTGTACAGGTCAGTGGCTACCCTAGCATCAAGAGCTAGTTACCCTTAATGTTGCTTTCATGTGGCCGAATGACGCCTGGGTGCTCAAACAAACAATTTGTAATGGCACCCACCTGTCAATCAAAACGTCCACGCTGTTAATTCTGCATAACTTTACGTCTTAATATAATCAGAACAGGTGAGTTGTATATAAATTCACCCTCAGTACAGTTGTCATGAACGGGGAAATTAGCTACAGAGACCAAAACTGTTTTTTGTACCAGGCTGTGAACATGTTTATTTCTGCTGTGAAGTTGGACATTTTAACATGGGGACTTATGGAGGTTGAAATGTTTTGCAGCCAGCCTCAAGTGGACGCTAGAGGAATTATAGTTTTTGGCACCTCCACACTGGTTTCACTTCCTGGCCCTAGAGGTTGCGTCTTAATTCTACATAGCTTCCTAATGCATATGATGTTTGTTAACAAGTCTGACAGCTCAACCTACATAATTAGCAATTTTGAAATATAATCCTAAAGCAAGCAGAACAGTTAATGGTGAAATTTGTTCAGTGTTTAGAGTTTGCTGACAGACACTCTGACAGAACACATGACTGAGCAACAAACTGCTGATAGGAACAAACCTCAGTCAACATCACTCACTGCTATTTGAGTCAAAACCGATGTAATACTATCACTACAAGGCCTTGAGCAGTTACAGGAGTCGGATTGAACTGTGTCCCTGTGACCTTACGATAGGTTCATATTTTCAAGCTTGAGTCAACCTGTAAATCAGACCCCTCCTTCTTGAGCTAATTATAACCTATTGAGGCTGAGGACAAAACACTGTCAGATTTACTGCTGCTCCGGCACACTCTGAAGGAGTCAGTTCCTCCCCCTTTCAAGTCCCTCTCTAGCCTGCTGAGACCTGAAGACTAAAGACTGATCTGAGACAAAGGATTTGGACGGTCCTCCTTCAGATTTACAGTACATTACAATGCACGCTCTGTGCCAGGGATGATGTGGCTGTATATCTGCTGAGGATTTATGGAGTGTGTTAGAGAGGAGTGATGTGAACAGTGTGCTCAGGAACCACACACACACACACACACACACACACACACACACACACACACACACACACACACACACACACACACACACACACACACACACACACACACACACACACACACACACACACACACACTTAGGAAAGTGACGAAATGATGGGAGACAGTGTCCAACGTGGCCGATTCATAAAAGTGTCTGTTCGCTCAAACACTTGCAATCAAACGCGGGCGAAGGGTCATATACACACTCAAATCTACACATACAAACACACAATATCATTATCACGCCAGTTTAACTCTGTCCTTTTCTTTCATGATGTCCTGATAAATTTCTCACTTTCTCCTCCCCTCATTGCTCCACACTATCTGCACATTAGGATCTTCAAAATACACCAGCATATCTGCTGTATGCAACACACTCCTCACTATGCCATATTAAAAGGACGTGACAATACCAATATGGCGCATATATATATATATATATATATATATATATATATATATATATATATATATATATATATATATGAAAATGTCTCTAGCATTAGCATCTAGCACAGTCAACACCCAGGTTACTTTATATCTTCAGGTACACATTTACAAAGAGTACAGCCACATAAAATACCCATTAGCGCTAACAGCAATAAATACACAAATCTGTCAAGCGAGACCGGTTAATAGAGTGAAGGAAGTGACAAACCTCCAAATGAACAAATCAATAAATAAGAAGTTGAATCGTTGAAATGAAGTGGCGGTGATTTGCAGTGCATGAATCAAAAGAATGTCGTTCTCTCAAAAGGAAAATTTGTTTCTCTTTAATCCTACTTCAGTCATGACACCTGAGTAAATCACTGCAGATCCTTTGTACTTCTGCATTTTCCAGTCTCTTAGGCCCAATGAGCGCACACACACCAACAGTACGAGGTTTTTAAAAAGCCACACTATAATATCTTTAAAAAAGGAATGAAATGAATCTTTTACTTCCCACTGTTCTACCGGCAGGATGTTAGCATCATAGTCAGACTGCAGCAGAACAAAAGAAAAGACATCTTAATGTTCTCCGTTGTTAACACTAAGCACTATACTAGCGCTATTACACTCACCACTGACAGAAAGGATTTTAGAAACAAGAAAAAAAGTGTTCTATTTATGGATTGCTGATCGTAGTTTGTCACAAGCTGCAGACACCACACTAGCTACATTCTATCAGGGAAAGATAAAGTGACCTTATTTAACTCGTCTAAAACCATCTGAGAGTAAACATACATATACATATATACGTATGTTTACTCTCAGAATATATATGTATGTATGTGTGTGTGTGTGTGTGTGTACATATATACACACACACACACATTTTATTTAAAAATTAAAATATAAAAAATATATTAAATAAATAAATGGCTTGAATTTGCTGTATTTATTCATGTTTTACAAAGGGTTTAACCTGAGCCAGGCCTTACCACAATAATAATCATATCACAGTCACGCAGGCGTAGTATGATTTTTTTTATAACATACTGGTGTTGGATTGGTACTTGGTATCGGCCGATACCCACAGCACAAGTATCGGTTTCGGGAGTGAAAAAAATGGTATTGGAACATCTCTAGATTAGACCTGGACCTTTTCAGTCATTTTGGTCATTGTCAAACAGAAAGTCTGTCATCAAAGTAATGTGCATACAGTGTAGGGCTGCAGCTAGCCATTATTTTCATTATCGATTAAGCTGACGTCCTCAAATGTCTAGATTTGTCCACAAGCAAAAGATATTTACTGTCATTAAGGAGTAAATGTAACCATCTCAGATGGTTTTAGACGAGTTAAATAAGGTCACTTCGTCTTTCCCTGATAGAATGTAGCTAGTGTGGCATCTGCAGCTTGACAAATTACGATCAGCAATCCATAAATAGAACACTTTTTTTCTTGTTTCTAAAATCCTTTCTGTCAGTGGTGAGTGTAATATCGCTAGTATAATGCTTAGTGTTAACAACGGAGAACGCTAACTTAGTAGTTCTGTGATCAGTTGAATGCTAACAAACTAAATAATTCCTTGTGTGCATATTTTGTTTATGTAATTATTATTTATTTAAAAAGTACCGATTAACCATACATATACCTATGTCTGTGGTCACATTCATGCACACAGGTCCGAACCTACACCTTTTCCTGAGAATATCAAATATCTTCTGTAATGTATCTTCCAACTTTCAAGGTTTAGTTCTTTACAAAGAGTATCTGCAGTGAAAAAGTTGGTGCCTCCGTAATACACATTTCCATCTCCTCTCCTCTCCTCTCCTCTCCTCTCCTCTCGAGGTCTCACACCCGGGATGGCAGGGACGAGCTGCCGCCCCTGCTTGGCCATGATGGAAACAGCGTGACAGTCAGACGTCCTGCTGGGAAGACTGATGAGAGCATCCCATTTGCAAACTCCACAGCCAAGTGAGCCGCTTCCAGACAGCGCGCACCATGCACATTTGTGCTCGCACGTGTGTGTGTGTGCGTGCACATGTCGCTGATTTTGTGTGTGTGTGTGTGTGTGTGTGTGTGTGTGTGTGTGTGTGTGTGTGTGTGTGTGTGTGTGTGTGTGTGTGTGTGTGTGTGTGTGTGTGTGTGTGTGGACAAAGTGATTAATGAACGGTGAGATCAACACATATGTACTGCTCGTGTGCGTTGCATGAGAAATTCACATGTAAAACTAGGTTCAGTGGAGGAAACAGAGGACGATGTAAGTCACATGCACACAAACGTATGTATATGCATATCAAGTACACAAAAAAAAAACAAGTACACTAATCTCATAAAACACAGAGGCACCCATTTATTAATTAGCTTGGTTTGCTGTGTTAACCAGGACATTTCCATTACTTACTGGACGTAACTGCATAAATCCCGATACCATTTCTCATTGCTTTTACATCATATGATCATAGGAGTAATTTATTAGCTGGCCTAATAATGTAACAAAAAAAAAAATGAAAAAAATAAAGATGCTAATCCCTCAGCCCTGGGCCTGGTTGGCCCTGTGAAGCCCTGCCGCGAGAGAGCCAATATAACTGGCCTCAGAATAGCGGCAGCATGGCGTGACAGAGTGATAACACTGTGAGAAGAGATGACACACTCTGTACATACGTACGTGCACCGAGAGGCCGCGAACACGAAGCTCTGCCAGCTGTGCGCGTAATGAGCCCTGGAGCTTCCAGGGCCACGTTTTCCGGGGCCACCGAGTGATGGCGGCTGACCTACTTGACCTCATTTTTCCATTAATTAACACATGGTACGCCATCTCCAGCCAATTAAGAGATGACCACACTCTCTAATGCAGAAATGCAGAAAGAGAGAGAGAGGGAGTAGATCTAGAGAGATAGGAGACACTGAAGAAGAGCTGATCCGAGAGGAGTGAGAGAGAGACAGAAGAGAGAGAGAG
>CM014094.1:3992425-4003620 GCA_004119915.2 Collichthys lucidus
AAGTTAGGCAGTAAAGTTTTATGAGACACAGATGCAGGCTGAATAGACCAAACTCAGGCAGAGAGAGCCACAGAGAGGAAGAGCAGCTCTGTTTGTCAGACCGTAGTTCCTCCAGCACCTCCAGCTCTTCCTAAACTCTGTCTGCGGCACGCTTCCTTACTCCACCCTCTCCTGTCATCATTGTGTTAAAGGGATGGTTCAGTTCTATAAGAAGCCCGGCCGAGTCAGGAATATTTTTCTCTGTAGTCTAATTGCGGCAACGTGCAAAAAAGAAACTAAATCTGACTCAGTATCTTCACGTCATAACCCGAAACACTGGAATTTATTCTGTGTGGACTGAACAGCCGGCTTTAAAAAGACCTGAACTCCTCCTTGAAATCTTTAACCCTCCGAGTTCTACCTTTTACATCCTTACCAAACATTCAACTCCAGGGTTGACTGACTATCTTCCTGCAGTGACCTCATCACCTAAAAAAAACAAGAAATAATTCCTTTGGGATTTTCTACGCAATTATCATCCTAAAGATTGCCATGTATTTATTTTATACAGAAATGATGTTTTGGGATGTTGGTGAGGTCACCATGGAATATGAATTTGCATGGGATAAACCTCTATAAGCCTATAGTTATCAGGCTTGTCAGGGTTTTGGGTAGGTATGACATGATAACCTGATAACTGAGAACCTTGTCTAAATGGCATCTACAAAGTCTAATTGTTTCACACATCTTCTCTGTGTTTGTCACAGAGGCGACAGCAGGCAAGAAGGTGGGCAAGGCCGGCAGCAGCAGCATCCAGAGGAGCGTGGAGACGGGTATGGCCGTGGAGTACCCGCGGGGAGGGACGGCCATGAACCGGCAGGCCAGCAGAGTCGACTGATGGCAGCATGAACAGCTACAGCTCTGAGGGGAAGTACGTACACATGTGTGATCGCAGAATACATGCTTTGTGGGCTGTGTGTGCAGTTTACTGTGAGAACCTGACAAAGACAAAGTTAAAGAGAACATTTTAACAACATTAACAACATAAGACACCAGGAACATAACAAAAGCAAGAAGACCTGCTTGGTATACATGGAATGACATTTTAGTTGATATTAAAGACATAAATATGGATAAAACAGAAGTCTGACTCTGACGAATAAATAAAACGTATTTTTTAGATAAAAACGTAAAATAAAATAATTTACCACGGTACAGACATATTTACTACTCTCGATTCCAAAAAGGTTTGGACGTTGTGTAAAACTTAAATAAAAACAACCTACCTTCGACTGAATACACTACAAATGTTCAAATTGAGAAAAGTTTTTTGACAGACTCCATAAACAGGTAAACAGGTTCGTTGGAAACATTCATTGATAACAGTATCATGATCAAATATGAAAGGAGCATCCACGAAGTTCACAAGCAAGAAGATTCTCATACCATCTGCAGAGAGTCTCTGCACATTACACATTACAGACAGGAACCAACACTAAGTGACCTTTGACCCCTTCGGCAGCACTGCATTAAAAATGATTCAGCCAGTCAGATTTTATTTGTGTAGCAATTTTCATGCAAACAAAATATAACACAACAACCCCCCAAACCCTCCATCACACCCTGTTATAAACAACACAAACGGAGGAAGGAAGCACTATCTCATCATCTTGAAATAATAATAATATAATGATAATAATAATGATTAATAATAATAATGTATATGTATGTATAAATAGACAGTCAACTAACTAAGTAAATAAATAAAAGGTGAACAGATGAAAATAAATAAACAGACAAAATATAAAAAAGTTTGCTCTTAAAAATATGAACATTCTCTGCTGCCCTCAGTATAAAGGATATTATTATTATCCATTATTAGACCATGTGCTAAGGGAGACTTGAAAAAACTGTAAACTGTAAATAATCACATTTTTCAAATCATTTATTTACGAGGAGAAGAAATGCAAAAAAAAGAGTGAGAACAACCAGGTTAGCGTGTGACTGTATCTCTGCTGCAACTTCCAGCAACACCTAAAAAAGACCCAACAAACAGCACCATAACCACACCTCCCAACAGTGACTTCTGCAAGTGATTTCCATCGGCTTAACTCAGCTGCTTCTGCTCACCATGCCACTAAAGGGACAATATGTCAGATGTTTTACTGTATTAAGTGTTAAAATGGCCATGCTGTGTCATGAAACATGATGAACTGAAATACAAGCTTCTTGACAACAATACTACAGTCAGTATGTTTCTTCTTTTGTTTTGTTCTGTGTGATCCGGTATGATCCCTAACACGGCCCGTGTCGACCCTCTGGGTTGCCAGATATAAAACGTACTACGGCCATAAAAGAAGTCTAACAAAGTGGATCAATAGAGTTATTGTTAGATTATGGTTGACCTAAAAAGCTCCATGAGCCTAAACGTGATACAGAGCACTCTCCCGTGTTTTGAACTTGACCTGCAGTACCATCGTTTAGCCCCTGGACATCACTGTTACAAGCAAAGTTACATATTGTTCCTTTAACTATGCACTGCATCTGGCATCTTCTATGTGTTTTGAGTAGTGGTGTATGGCTTGTTGAATAATGTGTGTGTGTGTGTCAGTCTGATCTTCTCAGGTATGCGGCTAGGTGCCGACAGTCAGTTTAGTGACTTCCTGGATGGTTTAGGCCCGGGTCAGCTGGTTGGCCGGCAAACACTGGCCACGCCTGCCATGGGTGAGTGATGGCTCCATTAGCTCCACAGCACAGACCCAACTCCAGCATCGTACATTTGTAATGCAAACTCAAAGAGAAAAAATGTTTTATATAAAAATAGAAGAACATGCTTCATCTTTTGTTAACGTGCTTCATACACTGAGCTGAAGAGTTAAAATAGGCAAGCTAGACATAGTTTCTGTGTGTCTAAATGTGGTTTGTATGTGTGTTTGCATGTGTCTCTTACACACACAGGTGATGTTCAGATCGGTTTGATGGATAAGAAAGGCCAGCTCGAGGTTGAGGTGATCAGGGCACGAGGCCTTACCTCCAAACCAGGCTCCAAATCCCTCCCAGGTAACCACACACACACACACACACACACACACGCACACACACGCACACACGCACACACGCGCACACACGCACACACACGCACACACACACACACACACACACACACACACACACACACACACACACACCACCAACACAGTCAACACTCAAAGAGGCCTGAACTCAAACACATGCACAACCCAACAAAGCTGTTCTCTCTCATTTATTCTTCTCCACCTTTCTATCTGTCCACCTTCTTTCTCTCTGTTTGATCCCTCTCACCTCATGCCTCGATCCCCAGCTCCCTATGTCAAGGTCTACCTGCTGGATAATGGAGCTTGCAAAGCCAAAAAGAAAACCAAGATTGCACGAAAGACCCTGGAGCCGCTCTACCAGCAGCACCTGCTCTTTGATGAGAGTCCCCAGGGCAAGGTGCTTCAGGTAATATTCTGCGTGTGGTGGGTGGGTGGGCGGGGGGTGTACCTAATAACACTTTAGCCTTAAACAGACTGAACGACCAAACCATTGCTCACTTTGTAATGAGGATGTCTATAAAAGACTTAAATAGAAACTTCTTCTGATTTACGGCATGCAATAGAGAAGCTTTTAGGTCCTGGTTTAACAGAAAATGACCACATTATAGTGTAATTATCTCTGCCAGAACTGTAGACTTGACACTTTAGACTTGAATAGACCTAATTGCTGTGAGAATTGACTTGGAAGTGGAAAGCAAAGAAGATTCTTGTCTCAAATGTTAACAAAAACTTGCTTTGCATGGACACAGATCTTATATTAATTACTAACTATCTTCTTTAAAATAATATCCCATTAGAGGTTTGAACCAGGAATGCACCACCTTCCATAACATATTCCTGCAAATGTATTACAAAAGCCTTGTTGAGAAATGAAGGGTTTGTGTCCAGTGAAACACCAGAGGGCTTTTAATTTGAAACAGATACAGGAAGTGTGGAGTTAGTATTAACAAATAAGAGTGGATCAACCTTGCAAACATAGCAAGCGCTTATAAAAAGGTTGACATTGCTGAGAGCTGCTCGCTGTCACACTTGAGTTCGCAACAGCTACAACAGTTAGTTTGCACAAAATCAAACTGGTTTAAGCTTGTACAATGGATCAGACCAGCAACACACTGAGTCTGCCTAAAAGAGTTTAAAGATCTGCGTCAGGTCCTGTTGAAGCCCCTGAAGAAATGATTCATAAACACGTTGATGACGTGCTCAGTGCTCACCAGTTTAACTCATCTCTCCCATTCTCTCCTCTAGGTCATAGTATGGGGCGACTATGGACGATTGGACCACAAATGTTTCATGGGTGTAGCACAGATCCTATTGGAGGAGCTGGACCTCTCAAGCACGGTGATTGGCTGGTACAAACTGTTTCCGCCATCCTCATTGGTGGACCCTACATTAGCTCCGCTTACGCGGCTGGCGTCTCAGACGTCATTGGACAGCTCAGGACCGCCACCAGGCGTTCGGTCCTAGTGACCGAATGGTGACCACAAAACCCCCACCCTAAACCCCCCCAGAGTATCCCTTAAATGACAAACTAATGGACCACAGCTACTGGACCAGAACTGAGCAGAGGGCGAGAACACAGCCCCGAGGACAACGACGAGAAGCCCTCGGTCAACCAGTGAAAAGCCAGACGGAGCGACAGGGAATGAGAGAGAGAGAGCGAGAGAGAGAGAGAGAGAGAGAGAGAGAGAGAGAGAGAGAGAGAGAGAGAGAGAGAAGACAGAACTAGCCAATCAAAGCTTAGCTGGAGTCTGACATCACGTCTCACACCTTCCCTCTTCCTCCTCCGTATGCCTTTTTGTTTTCAAAGCTTTGCTTTCTTTGTTTTCTCCTCCGAGCTGCAGCGGTGGAGGTCTCCGTCCAACATTCTCCTCTGATGTTCTTTCTTTATTTTTCTCCTTAACTTCCGTGTGCAGGCCCTTATCAGAGCACCCAATCAAAGTGGAGTCCTCCACCTAGTAGCGCTCCGACCAATCAGAGTAGAGCTTTTACTGCTATGCCACAAGGATGAGCAGCATAAACAGGAGGTAGTAAACCGACGCAGCTATACCGCCGCATAGTAGGTCAGCTGTTGTCTCTGCCGGTGTTACCGTGGTAACAGTATCGTTGTAAATGAGCATGTGGGGGGCAGCGGTCTTGTCTCCTCTTCAGGTGAAGGGAACCTGCACACGCACGTGCCCATTCTCAGCCTTGTTGTGACGTATGAAAGCAAGCACAAGAGAGGCTTGACTCCTTTATCGAGATAGAGGCGAACAAAAGGTTTTGCTCATAGAGGCCAAATCGACTATTTGCTTTTTATTCTTTCATTTGGAATCTTTTTTTTTCTGTCTTTGTTTTGCCCAGAGTTCAGAAAGGCACCGTCAAGGTGCAGACTCCCTCTGTGTATGTGTACGTTTGGTTTTCGAGCGACGGTGCACCAGCGGCCGATGATAAAGGTCAGGTCACATTCGCCCAAACACCATTCACCCCCCCCACCCCCCACCCCACCCCACCTCCACCCCCCAACCCTCACCCCACCAACACCCCTGGTCTCCTCCCCCTTCCTGAACCCTCAAACTCCCCCTGTAAGGAGGGAGCAAGCATGACTCGGGGACACCCCCACTCCTACCCACCTCCACCACCACCACCCCCTCCCGGCCCCCCAAAGCTGCATGCATGTTTCTTTCGTTCCGTTTGTTTCGTTTTTTGTTTTGTTCTCTACTTTTTTGTAAAATAGAAGACGAGACAAATTTAAGGAACAATTCTCAAAAAACAAAACAGAAAAAAAGACTAGACTATGTGTGTTAGTTCCACATAATTTTAGGCCAGCTTGTATGTTGCATGTTCTTGTACAGTTTGCTCGTACTGAATATGAATACAAACCGAGAAAAGCCAAGCCACCCCCCACCCCCCCACCCCCCTAACAGGAGCGGACCAATAGGGGGGGGGGATCAACTCCGCCCAGGCCAGGCCACGTCTACCACTCTGGGTCTAAATATACATATTACGAAGTCTCCAGAAAAAAAATTCTCTTTGTTTCAGGTTTTTTTTGGTTTGTTAGTTTGGTTTGGTTTTGAACCCTTTGAACAACAGTGCTGTTCTGTAGTACTGAGCATACTCAAGCCCCTGGCGTATCTGAGGGTGTAGGTGTCTAAACTGTAGTTTAACACAGTCGGGGCTAGAGACAGAGATAGAGAATGTGTGTATAACAGCTAAATGTATATGAAGTATCATTATGAGTTTGACAGAAGTTATAAAGATATAGATATATGAATATAAAAGAGTGTATCTGACTGCACACCCATCACCAACATGCACACACACACACACCACACACACGCACACACACACACACACACACCGTACATACAAACCAGGACGAGCGGTTGAACCTAAGTTATGAACAGACAGAACATCGCTGACACACAAACATTCCTGGTCTCGTTGAAGGTAATCTTTGCGTCCAGTGGATGTGCCCGAGCCGCTGAGCGGCGCTGAGGCACAAGGGGGCGCTAATAGGCCTTTATTTTTATTTTCATTTTTCTCTCGTCCTAGTTGCAGAAAAAAACTAGCAGAACCAATTGAAGCAAAGTTTACTTTCTTCTTTTCCGTAACCCCCCCACCCCCTCTTCCTACCCCGCCCCCGCGTCTATTACTATTGGTTTGGACTGGACTTCTAAAGCCAATAAGAATTCTGATTTTGCAGACATATTTTGCGGATGTTTCTGTTGAAACCCTTGGCGGTGTGGCCGACTGCCCTTTCCTTTGTCAGTATTACTCCAGGAATACTGATTGTTTACAGCCCATGGCTCCCCACTCCCAAACCACAATTTTAGACGAAAGACTAAGTATTCACTGCAACAGTTCTTGTTTGTATAACAGATGTGGCTCTACTGATGTGTATGTTTTATATTCAAGAGTTCATTTTTATTATTTACAAATAAAAGACTGTGTGGAAGAAGATCATGGCTTTTTCTTTTTGGTCTCAAAGTATTGTGGAGTCTGTGACCTGAGAGCCTTGGACACATGGTGAATGGTGCACACACACTGGAACAATACAAGGTCAACCTTTTAGCACGTCTATAGAAGTAAAACATGTTTCAGCTTTTTCTTGGAGTCACTTATTTTATGAAGAGAAGAAGATGAAGAGAATAAGAGGAGCTGCTGTGGAGTCCATGGGATAAACCTAGTCTTACATTTGTATTTGGGACATAATATTATAATGATTTATGTTATATGATAATGTGGTGTTTTATGATTATTTTTCACCACTCTACTGCAGCTCTATGCGAATCCTCCATCATCTTCCAGTTTGGACTGACATTTGTAGTCCTCTCTGGCTTCTACTGCCTGCCACCCTGTGGTGAGAGTGGAAATATCTCGCTGTCAAAACAATGATACAGTGATTGTTACTCTGTGTACTCACAGGCAATGAACATGTTACAGATTTAAATTAAATACATATTAAATATGTTTCCTCCTATAACCATTAGAGAGTTCAAAATAGATAAAATATTTGGTTGGTTCCTATTTCGTTTTTTATTTCTGTCATGTGACACAAGTAAAAAATGACCTGTAACAGACAAACATGAAGTAATATATTATTATTGACAGGATCGCAATGTATACACACACATCAGACTGTATTTATACAGTACTTTTTATACAAACAAAATGCAACACAAACTGCTTCACACAATAAAACTGCACTCCATCCCTGACCCTTTATAAGCAGTGAGGAAAAACCAGAGGCAGGTTTAAAAATATGAATATATAAATAAATAAATAATCACACATCACACTACAGTAAGAGGACTCCTCAGGCATCTTTTATTTTGGACCCCTGACTCAAAAGAGATGGACTTTCTCTTCCTACAGGTAACATCAACAGGAAAATGTAATTTGACATCATGCTGTGCTTATTAGTTATTAGACCATCAGCTCATCAGAATCTGATTCATCCACCCAAACAATATTAGTCAAAGAAAACCACTGCAGCCCTCATGACCAAGAGAAAAATAAACAAAAGTGTGGAAGCTCTGCAGCCTGAGGGAGTGATTTTCCTAATCACAGATGACTCACCAAAGTTTGGCATTAATCATGGATCCAGAGATGAACTATCACTATTACAGTAGAACTTTACATCGTTCACTCATTAAGTCACTTACACAGCAATGGCAGCAAAGCTCAGGCCTGACTATCAGGAGCTACCTTAAGTTCAGCGTTGAGGTTGACTGGAGAGCCTGCCTGGGATCGAACCTCCTACCTGCACCACCAACTCCAAACCACACAGACCAGGGCAGAGGTGAGTCCTCATGTAGCCATCCAGAGGAGGTCCAACCAACAGACAGAGTGTGTTTTCCTCTATGAGTCAATCTGCAAACTTTAGTTTTTACTAGTGGAAAGGTGTCGGTGTAGGAATAGACAGGAAAGTGCAAAAAACAGCAGATTAATATGCTTCAGTGTGCAACAGTGTATGTGAAGATTTATTTGTTTATATATACACATGTAAACTGAGATTCAGCGGCTTCTCCACTGAGCCTCGCCCTCCTGGCTACTTAACATTAGCTTTATCATTAGCCTCCGGGCTATCACTTCTTTCTGAGTTATATAGTTATTGTTGGTCTATTATTATTTGCCTCTAAGGTCCATGACAGATCTCGATTTATGTTCAGGAAATCCACTTTTTTTTTTTAATACTCTTTTTATTGGTTTTTAGGTAGAAACATTAGGAAAGCAAAACAGACAACAAAACATACAGAACAAGCAAACAAACAAAACAAAACAAATAACGATAATAATAACAGCAAGCAAAACAAAACCCACCCCAAACTAACAGTGAGCACTGCAACATGTGTCCTTGCATATATATACATCCATGCACGCACATCTCCATACATACACAAATGTACATACCTACAAAAACAGTTAGATGGCAGGAGACAGGCAAGTAAAAGGCGTGTATAAAATGAATAGGATGAAGCAAAATAACATAAAAAGGCAATTAGGCCTCCCCTCCCAGAAAGCAATAATGAGTTATGGTTTCTGTAGGAAGGAGTGTACCGGTTCCCAAATCCTCCAAAACTTGACTGATTTGTGGTTAAGGTCATGAGTCAACTTCTCAATAGGAATAAGAGCAGAAATCTGTGTTAACCACATGTCAACTGTAGGGACCTGGGGGGTCGACCACCTCAGCAAAATACATTTTTTAGCCAGGAATAAAAGGGTTGTCAACAAAGATTTAGTGTCTGCATCAAAGAAATTATAATAATAATAATAATACGTTTAATTTGTAAAGCACTTTACATTTGAACGAAATCTCAAAGTGCTACAATACACACACAAAGTATATGCACACAAGCAACAGAAACAAATAAATCACAGCAAGAGAAATCATGTTAAATACGATGTTGAAAAAAGGAAAGTTTTAAGCCCTTTTTTAAAACTTTCAATAGTCTGTGGTGATCTGAGATGATCAGGGAGCGAGTTCCAGAGGCGGGGTGCAGCGGCACAGAAGGCTCTGTCGCCCATGGTGCTTAGCTTGGTCCTCGGGCAGAAGAGTTTGTTAAAGTTTTTGGAGCGGAGGGATCGTGTGGGGGTTTGAGGGATGAGTAGTTCTTTGAGGTAGGTGGGTGCGTTGCCATAGATGCACTGATGGGTTAGAAAGAGATTTTGTAGTTGATTCTAGCAGAGATTGGAAGCCAGTGCAGTGAATGAAGGATGGGGGTGATGTGTTCTGATTTTCGGACTCGCATCAGGATCCTAGCAGCGCTGTTCTGGACTAGTTGTAACTGGTGAAGGTGTTTGCTGTGTCTGGGGTATGACTGAGGCGACAGAAAGAAGGAGTCAACAAAAATTAATTACCAGTGACCTCCTGAATTACAGAGTGTACCCCCTTCCAGAAAGTCTGGATGCGGTCACACGACCAAAACAAATGAATAAATGTACCTTTATGAATTTTACATTTATAACAAAGATTAGAGGTGTCCGGGAACATTCTCTGGAGGCGAACAGGCGTGTAATAGGTTCTAAAAAAAATTTAAAGTTCTGTTCATGTATGGAGATTGAGGTACATTTAGGGAAAACCCCACTACATATCCTATCCCATTCTACAGGGTTGAACGTCCCCTCCAGGTCGCGCTTCCATATCAGCTTCAAAACGGTTCAAAATAAAAAAATGAAACATAAATCTTTGATATCAGTTTTTTGGGAGACTTAGCCAAAATTATTATGTTTTCCAACTCTGACAGTCCCGTGCGAATCTTGCCTGTCCTCATGAGGGACCCTAAAAAGTGACGAATTTGGAGATACTTGTAAAATTCTCTGTGAGAAATATTAAAATTAGCCCTGATTTGCTCAAATGATTTAACAGAGTTTGAATCCAGCAGGTCCATAAAGTTAGACAAGCCCTTAGATGCCCACTCCATCAGACCAATATTCCTAATCTGTACTGGTAAATCTGGATTCAGAGCCAGGGGAGAACGAAAAGAGAAAACAGGAGGAATATTCTGATATTTCCTCGCGTCTCGCCAAACTAATAGTGTGTTATAGACAATTATGTTATTCTTGAGATGATTTAAATGTTCTATATTATTGATAAAGGGAAGGGAAGTAAGTTTTCTAGGATAACAAGAATGAGATTCAAGACCCAACCATAAGGAATCTTTCCTATTCAAAAACCAATCTGACATCATTTTAAGTTGTGCTGACCAATAGTATAGTTGTAGGGAAGGCAGGGACAAGCCACCGAGATCCCTTGGCTTGGTAAGTGTAGAAAACTTAACTCTTGGGTGTTTATTGTTCCAAATATAGCGAGATAAATGAGAATAGCACGGGAGATTTTGAAATAAATAGTTAAATCGAGGAAGAATATTCATTTTTATAGAATTGATTCTCCCAAGGTGAGAAGTTGGTAGGGAGGCCCATTTTAGGAAATCCACTTTAACATCAGCTCGTAGTTACTCTAGATCCAATGCACTTCTCAGGTGACGTTGAACTTTCCGTGATTTGATGTTGTGTATGTTCTGGTGCTTAATGGAGAGAGTTTTGGTTCAGAACAAAATGTGCTTATCAGGATGAACATGATTATTGCTGACTTCTGTGGACCCCTAACAGCTGGGCCAAGAAAGCAGGAAAAACACTCAACATTCATTCTACCTGTAAATG